>JAUIMM010000684.1:4472500-4705000 GCA_031769625.1 Taudactylus pleione
GGTTTAGGGGCATATCCAAGTAGTCCCAGGGTTTAATTGTTGGCTTGGGAGTATTCCAGTGGTTTCCAAACTCAGGGCCTGATTCAGACCCGCGCACACGCGCCACGCGTAGTGAAAGAGATGTTGATCGACAGATCGCCCCGTTTTGTAGGCGGGTAGGGGGGGTGGCTGCACAAACGGAGACGTTCCCGAAGGAACGCCTGCCGTTTGTGGGCGGCCCTACTGACATCACTCTTGATGTCAGTAGTGGACTTCCTGCTCTATTAGAGGTCTAGGGTCTCCTCGCAATGCCGATGATGGCGATAATCGCGACCATCGCCAGGTCGCTCGCACAAGCTGTGGGTGGTCACCCACAGCTGTGCGAGTGGCCTGGAGGCCGGAAAAAAAAAAAACGGAACGCCCTGATTCAGAGCGAGCGCATGCAAATAGCGAGTCCTGAAGGCACCAAGGTTTTAAGGATATCAATACTTACTTAATTAGTACCTCAGTCAGTGTGATTGACAGAATCTCGGCTAGGAAGGATTTGAGGTCGTGTCTTGCTGTGCCACTGTCCTTTTTGTTGCGCCACTTGCCTGAACCCCACATCCTTTCCGTGTGCTGTGTGTGGGTGCAGCCTTCTGGGTCCACAAAATGGTACCTGTGATTTACTTGGCACTTGATGCCTGATGCAGCTAGTCCCTTGGTGGTTTATTGTCTCAAGCAGTGAAAACTATGGAGAAGTGGATCAGTGGAGAAATTGCCCATAGCAACCAATCAGCTTTGATGTATCATTTATCAAATACAGTCTATAAAATAATTTGTAGAAGCTGATTGGTTGCTATGGGCAACTTTTCCACTGGTTTACTTCTCCTCGCTTTTCACTGCTTGATACATAAACCCCATGGTCTTATAACCGGGCCAGGAATCTGAATAAATGACGGAGCTCTCGGCTATTGTGTCAGCGATGACAGCTAAGAGGGTTTTGGCGCTTCTGCCCTATGCCTCATCCAGGAAGACGTTACAGTTAAACACAGTGGTGGCTCCAGAGGTCGGGGCCGCAACACAGTCCAAACTTCAGATAGGGGAGCCACACCAACTGCCACTCCAACTCCTGCCAAACATCGCCGGCCGGGACTCACTGGCAGTTGGTGTGGCTCCCTTATTTGAATTTTGGACTGTGCTACAGCCCCACCTCTGGAGCCGCCAGTGGTTAAACAGGTAAGAGGGCGGAGCTAGGTAGCGCAACTGATCAACTTACTTTAATTTGTATTACAAAAACACCAATAACATGTACAGGTTGAGGCTCCCATAGCCAAACATTCCGAAATACAGAATTTTTCTAGCGTGACTGAGATAGTGAAACCTTTGCTTTTTGATGGTTCAGTGTACAGAAACCTTGTTTAAAGCACAAATTATTAAAACCTTTGTATACAATTACCTTCAGGCTTTGTGTATAAGGTTTATATGAAACATAAATTAATTTCATGTATATACACAAAATTATTGAAAATATTGTATAAAATGACCTGCAGGCTGTGTGTATAAGGTGTATATAGAACATAAATGCATTCTGGCCCTGATTCAGAGCCGGACTTCTCTGACAGAGCGCTCGCTCTGAATCAGGGCCGTCCCTCCTACCTTTTGGAGCGGCCTCCTGGCCGCTCGCATAGCTGTGGGTTACCACCCACAGCTATAGCGAGCAGCCAAAATGATGGTCGCGATGGTCAAGCCTATCGCGACCATCGGGCTTGCGATGAGACCCTTGCGGTAGTGATGTCAGTGGGGCCGGCCCCAGACGGTAGGCGTTCCCATGGGAACGCCTCCATCTGGGCAGCCATGCCCCCGGCACGCCCAACAAAGGGGGCATGCTGTCAATCACCATCGACAGCACGCCCCCTTTGGTGCGAGACCCATAACGATGGCTTGGCCGTCGTTATTCGAGTCTCGCGCATGCGCACGACGGAGCCTCCTCCGTCGTGCGCATGTGCACTTGGGCAACATTGACCCACTTGCGAGCGCTCAGCGCTCGCGAGCGGGTCTGAATCAGGCCCTCTGTGCTTAGATTTGGGTCCCTTTCTCAAGATATTTCATTGTAGTATGCAAATATTCCAAAATACGGAATATTCCGATATCCAAACTACCCGTGGTCCCAAGCATTTTGTGTATGGGAGACTCAACCAGTAGTCCCAAATTCAGCAAAGGTAGTTCCCTTTAACAGCAAAGTACCATAAAGCCTGTTGTCTTGCTGAGCAAAGCTAGAGGAGAGGACCATGTTGTATATGCAGTAGTGCCCCTCTTATTAATTACTATATTATGCCACCTAAAGAAAAAAAAGACATAAAAAAAAAAACCCCTAAAGGTCCTTAATTTGCCCAGGGGTGCCAAAATAGGAGGTGGGTGGGAGTGGATTGAGACGGGGAGTGCAAAGTGACAGGTACACTGTCCCGTATAGCAGTGGTGCCACATGTACAGAGGGTATCAGTAATCACAGTGGGTGGGGTATGGCCACGCCTCCACACACATGACCACAGCCACGATAAAGCACCACGGTCAGTCCAGCTTTAGGTATTGTTAATGCAGATATGATTACAGAATGTTCACTGTGTGAATTCACAGAGACATTAGGCTGTACACAAGTCATCCGCAGGTTTGGCCACATTGCGCACACGGAAATAAGTTCAGAGCTCTGCCTGCATTCCTCCCGCTGCGCCCCCCCATAGACATCTATTTGTGAAAGTAGAGATCATCACTGTCAGCGCGCATTCGCACCATATCCTTGGTGCAAGCAATCCGTCTGAAATCAGACGGACCTCTGCACACGCCTGCAATACAGCCTGCACGCCCATGGCACACCCAATGGGCTAAAGGAAAAATGCGGTAAAACCCCCCGTTTTCTGTTTTTTTTTACCGCATTTCCATATGTACTAATCCCCGCCCACCCTTTTTTCGGCACAGAGGGTAACGCCAGAAAAACCTGGCATTACCCTATAGAAGCCTATGGGCTTCTTACCGGACCCCGCACCTGACGCTTCGCCGCCCCGCCGTCGCTCAGCACTAGCCCCCAATCACCTACTGTCCATTGTCGCCGGCCTGCACTCCTCCTGGGTCCTCCGTCTCCTCCTAATCTTCTTCCGGGTGCAGGGAGGAGGAAGAGGAGCCCGGGACTTCCTGCACATGTGACCAGCAGGAAGCTCCCGGGCTCAGAGGGGATGGGGTCCCACGGAGACCCCGTCACCAGCAATCGTCTGCTTCCCAAAGGGCAGCTCTTATCGCAAGAGCTGTCCTTTGCGATACTAATCGCATATGTTAGTACATATGTGTTTAGCAAGGTTAAGGTGACTGACGGAATGGTCATCGCAACCTTAGTACATCCCGCCCAATGTGCGGCTGAGATGTGCAGAACCCTGAATCGCCCGTAATAGCTCAAAGTTTGCGTATGCTGGGCTATAGAACTTGTGCAGTGTGAAAAGTCTCTTCTCAGAACGGGCTTACTGTACATGCAGCTGTGAATCAGCCCCTCTGTGTTCAAATTCCATTTTATATTTTCAGTCGTTGAGGGAGAGATGTATCAAACATTGGGGAGAGATAAAGTGGAGAAGTTTCCCAGAGCAACCAACCAGCTTCTAACTGTCATTTTATAGACTGGCCCAGATTAATGACAACTTGGAGTTGATTGGTTGTTGTGTGCAACGTCTCCACTGTATCACTCTTCCCTGAAGCTTGATACATCTCACCTTGAAGGAGTTAAAATGCTTGATTTAAAAGAAATAAATACACAGCGAGGCAGCCTAACATGTGCGTGTAGCCATATGCATCTTGTATAGACAGAAGGTGAACAGACACGTGTGCTTGGGTTGCAAACACATAGATACAGTACATGTTATCAGACCCTCGGATAAGAATTAACATAACAAAAACAGCTTACAACCAATACAGTCTCCTTCTGGTATTTATTTATTACCAGCTATTTATATAGCGCACACATATTCCGCAGCGCTTTACAGAGAGGATTTGACCATTCACATCAGTCCTTGCCCCAATGGAGCTTACACTCTATATCCCCTACCATGTGCTCAGTTTATTTATGTTGGGAGCCATTTAACCTACCAGTATATTTTTAAATTGTGGGAGGAAACCCATGCAACCACAGGGAGAATATACAAACTCCACACAATTAGGGTCGTAGTGGGAATCCAACCAACGACCACAGTGCGTGTGTGCAGTAATGCTAACCATTACACCGTCTGTGCTGCCCCAACATGGATGAAGCAGCTCCACTGAGGCAGGGGCTGAAGTGAATGATTATATGTTCCCTGTAAAGTGCTGCGTAATATGTAGGTGCTATACGTAGCTGAAGTAGTTATAGAGCACAAGCCACCCTCATATAATATTACTTTGGTATACGGGTTGGTTACATTAGAATGTGTGTTAAAGGAGGATGTTCTTGTCAAACACCCCATTTTGTCAATAAACCCCCCCCCCCGCTCCCCTCCAAACTTACAGATGTGCCCTGGACCCTTGCTGGTACCAGTAGTGATGGTGGCACAGGGCATATAACTGCTTGGAGGTGTATGTGAGTGTGTTGGAGTGTAGTGCTTTCAATCCAGCTTTGAATCCAGAGCTACCAGTGTTTGCCGCAGCAAGCTCCCATATTGTATTAATCCTTTTAAAGGGGACAAGTGAAGATTAGTTGGTTACTAGGGGCAATTTCTCCTCCTGGTCTGATACATTTCCCCTGGGGCTGGTCTAGCCCATGTTGCACTACAAGCGATCCGAATGCCGACTTTCTTTGCATGCGGGGTGTAGGTATTGAATGCTCACCATGCAGGCTGCACGCATACACTCCAATATTTTTATAATGCATTTTAGGCTGCCCTATAATATGCACAAATACAGCATTGAGATCTTCTTCTTTACTCCTTGCTCTATTATGTACCCAGCTTTCTCTCCCTTTCTCTATTATGTACCCAGCTTTCTCTCCCTTTCTCTATTATGTACCCAGCTTTCTCTCCCTTTCTCTATCATGTACCCAGCTTTCTCTCCCTTTCTCTATTATGCACCCAGCTTTCTCTCCCTTTCTCTATCATGTCCCCAGCTTTCTCTCCCTTTCTCTATCATGTCCCCAGCTTTCTCTCCCTTTCTCTATCATGTCCCCAGCTTTCTCTCCCTTTCTCTATCATGTACCCAGCTTTCTCTCCCTGTCTCTATGATGTACCCAGCTTTCTCTCCCTTTCTCTATTATGTACCCAGCTTTCTCTCCCTTTCTCTATCATGTACCCAGCTTTCTCTCCCTTTCTCTATTATTACCCAGCTTTCTCTCCCTTTCTCTATTATTACCCAGCTTTCTCTCCCTTTCTCTATTATTACCCAGCTTTATCTCCCTTTCTCTATCATGTACCCAGCTTTCTCTCCCTTTCTCTATTATTACCCAGCTTTCTCTCCCTTTCTCTATCATGTACCCAGCTTTCTCTCCCTTTCTCTATTATTACCCAGCTTTCTCTCCCTATCTCTATTATGTACCCAGCTTTCTCTCCCTTTCTCTATTATTACCCAGCTTTCTCTCCCTTTCTCTATCATGTACCCAGCTTTCTCTCCCTTTCTCTATTATTACCCAGCTTTCTCTCCCTTTCTCTATTATTACCCAGCTTTCTCTCCCTTTCTCTAATATGTACCCAGCTTTCTCTCCCTTTCTCTATCATGTACCCAGCTTTCTCTCCCTTTCTCTATTATGTACCCAGCTTTATCTTCCTTTCTCTATTATGTACCCAGCTTTCTCTCCCTTTCTCTATTATTATCCAGCTTTCTCTCCCTTTTTCTATTATTACCCAGCTTTCTCTGCCTTTCTCTATTATGTACCCAGCTTTCTCTCCCTTTCTCTATTATTACCCAGCTTTCTCTGCCTTTCTCTATTATGTACCCAGCTTTCTCTCCCTATCTCTATTGTGTACCCAGCTTTCTCTCCCTTTCTCTATCATGTACCCAGCTTTCTCTCCCTTTCTCTATTATGTACCCAGCTTTCTCTCCCTTTCTCTGTTATGTACCCAGCTTTCTCTCCCTTTCTCTATTATTACCCAGCTTTCGCTCCCTTTCTCTATTATTACCCAGCTTTATCTCCCTTTCTCTATTATTACCCAGCTTTCTCTCCCTTTCTCTATTATGTACCCAGCTTTCTCTCCCTTTCTCTATTATTACCCAGCTCTCTCTCCCTTTCTCTATCATGTACCCAGCTTTCTCTCCCTTTCTCTATCATGTACCCAGCTTTCTCTATCATGTACCCAGCTTTCTCTCCCTTTCTCTATCATGTACCCAGCTTTCTCTCCCTTTCTCTATCATGTACCCAGCTTTCTCTCCCTTTCTCTATTATGTACCCAGCTTTCTATCCCTTTCTCTATTATGTACCCAGCTTTCTCTCCCTTTCTCTATTATTACCCAGCTTTTTCTCCCATTCTCTATTATGTACCCAGCTTTCTCTCCCTTTCTCTATTATGTACCCAGCTTTCTCTCCCTTTCTCTATTATGTACCCAGCTTTCTCTCCCTTTCTCTATTATTACCCAGCTTTCTCTCCCTTTCTCTATTATGTACCCAGCTTTCTCTCCCTTTCTCTATTATTACCCAGCTCTCTCTCCCTTTCTCTATCATGTACCCAGCTTTCTCTCCCTTTCTCTATCATGTACCCAGCTTTCTCTATCATGTACCCAGCTTTCTCTCCCTTTCTCTATCATGTACCCAGCTTTCTCTCCCTTTCTCTATCATGTACCCAGCTTTCTCTCCCTTTCTCTATTATGTACCCAGCTTTCTATCCCTTTCTCTATTATGTACCCAGCTTTCTCTCCCTTTCTCTATTATTACCCAGCTTTCTCTCCCATTCTCTATTGTGTACCCAGCTTTCTCTCCCTTTCTCTATTATGTACCCAGCTTTCTCTCCCTTTCTCTATTATGTACCCAGCTTTCTCTCCCTTTCTCTATTATTACCCAGCTTTCTCTCTCTTTCTCTATTATGTACCCAGCTTTCTCTCCCTATCTCTATTATTACCCAGCTTTCTGTCCCTTTCTCTATTATGTACCCAGCTTTCTCTCCCTTTCTCTTTTATGTACCCAGCTTTCTCTCCCTTTCTCTATTATGTACCCAGCTTTGTCTCCCTTTCCCTATTATGTACCCAGCTTTGTCTCCATTTCTCTATCATGTACCCAGCTTTCTCTCCCTTCCTCTATCATGTACCCAGCTTTCTCTCCCTTTCTCTATCATGTACCCAGCTTTCTCTCCCTTTCTCTATCATATACCCAGCTTTCTCTCCCTTTCTCTATCATGTACCCAGCTTTCTCTCCCTTTCTCTATCATGTACCCAGCTTTCTCTCCCTTTCTCTATCATGTACCCAGCTTTCTCTCCCTTTCTCTGTCATGTACCCAGCTTTCTCTCCCTTTCTCTATCATGTACCCAGCTTTCTCTCCCTTTCTCTATCATGTACCCAGCTTTCTCTCCCTTTCTCTATTATTACCCAGCTTTGTCTCCATTTCTCTATTATGTACCCAGCTTTCTCTCCCTTTCTCTGTTACGTACCCAGCTTTCTCTCCCTTTCTCTATTATGTACCCAGCTTTCTCTCGCTTTCTCTATTATGTACCCAGCTTTCTCTCCCTTTCTCTATTATTACCCAGCTTTCTCTATTATGTACCCAGCTTTCTCTATTATGTACCCAGCTTTCTCTCCCTATCTCTATTATGTACCCAGTTTTCTCTCCCTTTCTCTATCATGTACCTAGCTTTCTCTCCCTTTCTCTATTATGTACCCAGCTTTCTCTCCCTTTCTCTATTATGTACCCAGATTTCTCTCCCTTTCTCTATTATTACCCAGCTTTCTCTCCCTTTCTCTATTATGTACTCAGCTTTCTCTCCCTTTCTCTATCATGTACCCAGCTTTCTCTCACTTTCTCTATTATGTACTCAGCTTTCTCTCCCTTTCTCTATCATGTACTCAGCTTTCTCTCCCTTTCTCTATTATGTACCCAGCTTTCTCTCCCTTTCTCTATTATGTACCCAGCTTTCTCTCCCTTTCTCTATTATGTACCCAGCTTTCTCTCGCTTTCTCTATTATGTACCCAGCTTTCTCTCCCTTTCTCTATTATTACCCAGCTTTCTCTATTATGTACCCAGCTTTCTCTATTATGTACCCAGCTTTCTCTCCCTATCTCTATTATGTACCCAGCTTTCTCTCCCTATCTCTATTATGTACCCAGCTTTCTCTCCCTTTCTCTATCATGTAAACAGCTTTCTCTCCCTTTCTCTATTATTACCCAGCTTTCTCTCCCTTTCTCTATCATGTACCCAGCTTTCTCTCCCTTTCTCTATTATGTACCCAGCTTTCTCTCCCTTTCTCTATTATGTACCCAGCTTTCTCTCCCTTTCTCTATCATGTACCTAGCTTTCTCTCCCTTTCTCTATTATGTACCCAGCTTTCTCTCCCTTTCTCTATTATGTACCCAGCTTTCTCTCCCTTTCTCTATTATTACCCAGCTTTCTCTCCCTATCTCTATTATGTACCCAGCTTTCTCTCCCTTTCTCTATTATGTACCCAGCTTTCTCTCCCTTTCTCTATTATGTACCCAGCTTTCTCTCCCTTTCTCTATTATGTACCCAGCTTTCTCTCCCTTTCTCTATCATTACCCAGCTTTCTCTCCCTATCTCTATTATGTACCCAGCTTTCTCTCCCTTTCTCTATTATGCACCCAGCTTTCTCTCCCTTTCTCTATTATGTACCCAGCTTTCTCTCCCTTTCTCTATTATGTACCCAGCTTTCTCTATTATGTACCCAGCTTTCTCTCCCTTTCTCTATTATGTACCCAGCTTTCTCTATTATGTACCCAGCTTTCTCTCCCTTTCTCTATTATGTACCCAGCTTTCTCTCCCTTTCTCTATTATCTACCCAGCTTTCTCTATTATGTACCCAGCTTTCTCTCCCTTTCTCTATTATGTACTCAGCTTTCTCTCCCTTTCTCTATTATGTACCCAGCTTTCTCTCCCTTTCTCTATTATGTACCCAGCTTTCTCTATTATGTACCCAGCTTTCTCTCCCTTTCTCTATTATGTACTCAGCTTTCTCTCCCTTTCTCTATTATGTACCCAGCTTTCTCTCCCTTTCTCTATTATGTACCCAGCTTTCTCTCCCTTTCTCTATTATGTACCCAGCTTTCTCTCCCTTTCTCTATTATGTACTCAGCTTTCTCTCCCTTTCTCTATTATGTACCCAGCTTGCTCTCCCTTTCTCTATTATGTACCCAGCTTTCTCTCCCTTTCTCTATTATGTACCCAGCTTTCTCTCCCTTTCTCTATTATGTACCCAGCTTTCTGTCCCTTTCTCTATTATGTACCCAGCTTTCTCTCCCTTTCTCTATTATGTACCCAGCTTTCTCTCCCTTTCTCTATTATGTACCCAGCTTTCTCTCACTATGTCTATTATTACCCAGCTTTCTCTACCTATCTCTATTATTACCCAGCTTTCTCTCCCTTTCTCTATTATGTATCCAGCTTTCTCTCCCTTTCTCTATTATTACCCAGCTTTCTCTCCCTTTCTCTATTATGTACCCAGCTTTCTCTATTATGTACCCAGCTTTCTCTCCCTTTCTCTATTATGTACCCAGCTTTCTCTCCCTTTCTCTATCATGTACCCAGCTTTCTCTCCCTTTCTCTATCATGTACCCTGCTTTCTCTCCCTTTCTCTATCATGTACCCAGCTTTCTCTCCCTTCCTCTATCATGTACCCAGCTTTCTCTCCCTTTCTCTATCATGTACCCAGCTTTCTCTCCCTTTCTCTATCATGTACCCAGCTTTCTCTCCCTTTCTCTATCATGTACCCTGCTTTCTCTCCCTTTCTCTATCATGTACCCAGCTTTCTCTCCCTTTCTCTATCATGTACCCAGCTTTCTCTCCCTTTCTCTATCATGTACCCAGCTTTCTCTCCCTTTCTCTATCATGTACCCAGCTTTCTCTCCCTTTCTCTATCATGTACCCAGCTTTCTCTCCCTTTCTCTATTATGTACCCAGCTTTCTCTCCCTTTCTCTATTATGTACCCAGCTTTCTCTCCCTTTCTCTATTATTACCCAGCTTTCTCTCCCTATCTCTATTATGTACCCAGCTTTCTCTCCCTTTCTCTATTATGTACCCAGCTTTCTCTCCCTTTCTCTATTATGCACCCAGCTTTCTCTCCCTTTCTCTATTATGTACCCAGCTTTCTCTCCCTTTCTCTATTATGTACCCAGCTTTCTCTATTATGTACCCAGCTTTCTCTCCCTTTCTCTATTATGTACCCAGCTTTCTCTATTATGTACCCAGCTTTCTCTCCCTTTCTCTATTATGTACCCAGCTTTCTCTCCCTTTCTCTATTATGTACCCAGCTTTCTCTATTATGTACCCAGCTTTCTCTCCCTTTCTCTATTATGTACCCAGCTTTCTCTCCCTTTCTCTATTATGTACCCAGCTTTCTCTATTATGTACCCAGCTTTCTCTCCCTTTCTCTATTATGTACCCAGCTTTCTCTCCCTTTCTCTATTATGTACTCAGCTTTCTCTCCCTTTCTCTATTATGTACCCAGCTTTCTCTCCCTTTCTCTATTATGTACCCAGCTTTCTCTCCCTTTCTCTATTATGTACTCAGCTTTCTCTCCCTTTCTCTATTATGTACCCAGCTTTCTCTCCCTTTCTCTATTATGTACCCAGCTTTCTCTCCCTTTCTCTATTATGTACCCAGCTTTCTCTCCCTTTCTCTATTATGTACCCAGCTTTCTCTCCCTTTCTCTATTATGTACCCAGTTTTCTCTCCCTTTCTCTATTATGTACTCAGCTTTCTCTCCCTTTCTCTATTATGTACCCAGCTTTCTCTCACTATGTCTATTATTACCCAGCTTTCTCTACCTATCTCTATTATTACCCAGCTTTCTCTGCCTTTCTCTATTATGTATCCAGCTTTCTCTCCCTTTCTCTATTATTACACAGCTTTCTCTCCCTTTCTCTATTATGTACCCAGCTTTCTCTATTATGTACCCAGCTTTCTCTATTATGTACCCAGCTTTCTCTCCCTTTCTCTATTATGTACCCAGCTTTCTCTCCCTTTCTCTATCATGTACCCAGCTTTCTCTCCCTTTCTCTATCATGTACCCAGCTTTCTCTCCCTTTCTCTATCATGTACCCAGCTTTCTCTCCCTTCCTCTATCATGTACCCAGCTTTCTCTCCCTTTCTCTATCATGTACCCAGCTTTCTCTCCCTTTCTCTATCATGTACCCAGCTTTCTCTCCCTTTCTCTATCATGTACCCTGCTTTCTCTCCCTTTCTCTATCATGTACCCAGCTTTCTCTCCCTTTCTCTATCATGTACCCAGCTTTCTCTCCCTTTCTCTATCATGTACCCAGCTTTCTCTCCCTTTCTCTATCATGTACCCAGCTTTCTCTCCCTTTCTCTATCATGTACCCAGCTTTCTCTCCCTTTCTCTATTATGTACCCAGCTTTCTCTCCCTTTCTCTATTATGTACCCAGCTTTCTCTCCCTTTCTCTATTATTACCCAGCTTTGTCTCCATTTCTCTATTATGTACCCAGCTTTCTCTCCCTTTCTCTGTTATGTACCCAGCTTTCTCTCCCTTTCTCTATTATGTACCCAGCTTTCCCTCCCTTTCTCTATTATTACCCAGCTCTCTCTCCCTTTCTCTATTATTACCCAGCTCTCTCTCCCTTTCTCTATTATTACCCAGCTTTCTCTCCCTTTCTCTATCATGTACCCAGCTTTATCTCCCTTTCTCTATTATGTTCCCAGCTTTCTCTCCCTTTCTATATCATGTACCCAGCTTTCTCTCCCTTTCTCTATCATGTACCCAGCTTTCTCTCCCTTTCTCTATCATGTACCCAGCTTTCTCTCCCTTCCTCTATTACGTACCCAGCTTTCTCTCCCTTTCTCTATTATGTACCCAGCTTTCTCTCCCTTTCTCTATTATTACCCAGCTTTCTCTCCCGTTCTCTATTATGTACCCAGCTTTCTCTCCCTTTCTCTATTATGTACCCAGCTTTCTCTCCCTTTCTCTATTATTACCCAGCTTTCTCTCCCTTTCTCTATTATGTACCCAGCTTTCTCTTCCTATCTCTATCATTACCCAGCTTTCTGTCCCTTTCGCTATTATATACCCAGCTTTATCTCCCTTTCCCTATTATGTATCCAGCTTTGTCTCCATTTCTCTACTATTTACCCAGCTTTCTCTCCCTTTCTCTGTTATGTACCCAGCTTTCTCTCCCTTTCTCTATTATGTACCCAGCTTTCTCTCCCTATCTCTATTATGTACCCAGCTTTCTCCCCCTATCTCTATTATGTACCAAGCTTTCTCTCCCTTTCTCTATTATGTACCCAGCTTTCTTTCCCTTTCTCTATTATGTACCCAGCTTTCTCTCCCTTTCTCTATTATGTACCCAGCTTTCTCTCCCTTTCTCTTTTATGTACCCAGATTTCTCTCCCTTCCTCTATTATGTACCCAGTTTTCTGTCCCTTTCTCTATTATGTACCCAGCTTTCTCTCCCTTTCTCTGTTATTACCCAGCTCTCTCTCCCTTTCTCTATTATGTACCCATCTTTCTCTCCCTTTCTCTATTATGTACCCAGCTTTCTCTCCCTATCTCTATTATGTACCCAGCTTTCTCTCCCTTTCTCTATTATGTACCCAGCTTTCTATCCCTATCTCTATTATGTACCCAGCTTTCTCTCCCTATCTCTATTATGTACCCAGCTTTCTCTCCCTTTCTCTATTATGTACCCAGCTTTCTCTCCCTATCTCTATTATTACCCAGCTTTCTGTCCCTTTCTCTATTATGTACCCAGCTTTCTCTCCCTTTCTCTTTTATGTACCCAGCTTTCTCTCCCTTTCTCTATTATGTACACAGCTTTCTCTCCCTTTCCCTATTATGTACCCAGCTTTCTCTCCCTATCTCTATCATGTACCTAGCTTTCTCTACCTATCTCTATTATGTACCCAGCTTTCTCTCCCTATCTCTATTATGTACCCAGCTTTCTCTCCCTTTCTCTATTATGTACCCAGCTTTCTATCCCTATCTCTATTATGTACCCAGCTTTCTCTCCCTATCTCTATTATGTACCCAGCTTTCTCTCCCTTTCTCTATTATGTACCCAGCTTTCTCTCCCTATCTCTATTATTACCCAGCTTTCTGTCCCTTTCTCTATTATGTACCCAGCTTTCTCTCCCTTTCTCTTTTATGTACCCAGCTTTCTCTCCCTTTCTCTATTATGTACACAGCTTTCTCTCCCTTTCCCTATTATGTACCCAGCTTTCTCTCCCTATCTCTATCATGTACCTAGCTTTCTCTACCTATCTCTATTATGTACCCAGCTTTCTCTCCCTTTCTCTATTATGTACCCAGCTTTCTCTCCCTTTCTCTATTATGTACCCAGCTTTCTCTCCCTTTCTCTGTTATGTACCCAGCTTTCTCTCCCTATCTCTATTATGTACCCAGCTTTCTCTCCCTTTCTCTATTATGTACCCAGCTTTCTCTCCCTTTCTCTATTATGTACCCAGCTTTCTCTCCCTTTCTCTGTTATGTACCCAGCTTTCTCTCCCTATCTCTATTATGTACCCAGCTTTCTCTCCCTTTCTCTATCATGTACCCAGCTTTCTCTCCCTTTCTCTATTATTACCCAGCTTTCTCTCCCTTTCTCTATTATGTACCCAGCTTTCTCTCCCTTTCTCTGTTATGTACCCAGCTTTCTCTCCGTTTCTCTATTATGTACCCAGCTTTCTCTATTATGTACCCAGCTTTCTCTCCCTTTCTCTATTATGTACCCAGATTTCTCTCCCTTTCTCTATTATGTTCCCAGCTTTCTCTCCCTTTCTCTATTATGTACCCAGCTTTCTCTCGCTTTCTCTATTATGTACCCTGCTTTCTCTCCCTTTCTCTATTATTACCCAGCTTTCTCTATTATGTACCCAGCTTTCTCTATTATGTACCCAGATTTCTCTCCCTATCTCTATTATGTACCCAGCTTTCTCTCCCTTTCTCTATCATGTACCTAGCTTTCTCTCCCTTTCTCTATTATGTACCCAGCTTTCTCTCCCTTTCTCTATTATGTACCCAGCTTTCTCTCCCTTTCTCTATTATTACCCAGCTTTCTCTCCCTTTCTTTATTATGTACTCAGCTTTCTCTCCCTTTCTCTATCATGTACCCAGCTTTCTCTCACTTTCTCTATTATGTACTCAGCTTTCTCTCGCTTTCTCTATCATGTACCCAGCTTTCTCTCCCTTTCTCTTTTATGTACCCAGCTTTCTCTCCCTTTCTCTATTATGTACCCAGCTTTCTCTCCCTTTCTCTATTATTACCCAGCTTTCTCTCCCTTTCTCTATTATGTACTCAGCTTTCTCTCCCTTTCTCTATCATGTACCCAGCTTTCTCTCACTTTCTCTATTATGTACCCAGCTTTCTCTCCCTTTCTCTATTATGTACCCAGCTTTCTCTCCCTTTCTCTATTATGTACCCAGCTTTCTCTCCCTTTCTCTATCATGTACCCAGCTTTCTCTCCCTTTCTCTATCATGTACCCAGCTTTCTCTCCCTTTCTCTATTATGTACCCAGCTTTCTCTCCCTTTCTCTATTATGTACCCAGCTTTCTCTCCCTTTCTCTATTATTACCCAGCTTTCTCTCCCTTTCTCTATTATGTACTCAGCTTTCTCTCCCTTTCTCTATCATGTACCCAGCTTTCTCTCACTTTCTCTATTATGTACCCAGCTTTCTCTCCCTTTCTCTATTATGTACCCAGCTTTCTCTCCCTTTCTCTATTATGTACCCAGCTTTCTCTCCCTTTCTCTATTATGTACCCAGCTTTCTCTATTATGTACCCAGCTTTCTCTATTATGTACCCAGCTTTCTCTCCCTTTCTCTATCATGTACCCAGCTTTCTCTCCCTTTCTCTATCATGTACCCAGCTTTCTCTCCCTTTCTCTATCATGTACCCAGCTTTCTCTCCCTTCCTCTATCATGTACCCAGCTTTCTCTCCCTTTCTCTATCATGTACCCAGCTTTCTCTCCCTTTCTCTATCATGTACCCAGCTTTCTCTCCCTTTCTCTATCATGTACCCTGCTTTCTCTCCCTTTCTCTATCATGTACCCAGCTTTCTCTCCCTTTCTCTATCATGTACCCAGCTTTCTCTCCCTTTCTCTATCATGTACCCAGCTTTCTCTCCCTTTCTCTATCATGTACCCAGCTTTCTCTCCCTTTCTCTATCATGTACCCAGCTTTCTCTCCCTTTCTCTATTATGTACCCAGCTTTCTCTCCCTTTCTCTATTATGTACCCAGCTTTCTCTCCCTTTCTCTATTATTACCCAGCTTTGTCTCCATTTCTCTATTATGTACCCAGCTTTCTCTCCCTTTCTCTGTTATGTACCCAGCTTTCTCTCCCTTTCTCTATTATGTACCCAGCTTTCTCTCCCTTTCTCTATTATTACCCAGCTCTCTCTCCCTTTCTCTATTATTACCCAGCTCTCTCTCCCTTTCTCTATTATGTACCCAGCTTTCTCTCCCTTTCTCTATTATGTACCCAGCTTTCTCTCCCTATCTCTATTATTACCCAGCTTTCTGTCCCTTTCTCTATTATGTACCCAGCTTTCTCTCCCTTTCTCTTTTATGTACCCAGCTTTCTATCCCTATCTCTATTATGTACCCAGCTTTCTCTCCCTATCTCTATTATGTACCCAGCTTTCTCTCCCTTTCTCTATTATGTACCCAGCTTTCTCTCCCTATCTCTATTATTACCCAGCTTTCTGTCCCTTTCTCTATTATGTACCCAGCTTTCTCTCCCTTTCTCTTTTATGTACCCAGCTTTCTCTCCCTTTCTCTATTATGTACACAGCTTTCTCTCCCTTTCCCTATTATGTACCCAGCTTTCTCTCCCTATCTCTATCATGTACCTAGCTTTCTCTACCTATCTCTATTATGTACCCAGCTTTCTCTCCCTTTCTCTATTATGTACCCAGCTTTCTCTCCCTTTCTCTATTATGTACCCAGCTTTCTCTCCCTTTCTCTGTTATGTACCCAGCTTTCTCTCCCTATCTCTATTATGTACCCAGCTTTCTCTCCCTTTCTCTATTATGTACCCAGCTTTCTCTCCCTTTCTCTATTATGTACCCAGCTTTCTCTCCCTTTCTCTGTTATGTACCCAGCTTTCTCTCCCTATCTCTATTATGTACCCAGCTTTCTCTCCCTTTCTCTATCATGTACCCAGCTTTCTCTCCCTTTCTCTATTATTACCCAGCTTTCTCTCCCTTTCTCTATTATGTACCCAGCTTTCTCTCCCTTTCTCTGTTATGTACCCAGCTTTCTCTCCGTTTCTCTATTATGTACCCAGCTTTCTCTATTATGTACCCAGCTTTCTCTCCCTTTCTCTATTATGTACCCAGATTTCTCTCCCTTTCTCTATTATGTTCCCAGCTTTCTCTCCCTTTCTCTATTATGTACCCAGCTTTCTCTCGCTTTCTCTATTATGTACCCTGCTTTCTCTCCCTTTCTCTATTATTACCCAGCTTTCTCTATTATGTACCCAGCTTTCTCTATTATGTACCCAGATTTCTCTCCCTATCTCTATTATGTACCCAGCTTTCTCTCCCTTTCTCTATCATGTACCTAGCTTTCTCTCCCTTTCTCTATTATGTACCCAGCTTTCTCTCCCTTTCTCTATTATGTACCCAGCTTTCTCTCCCTTTCTCTATTATTACCCAGCTTTCTCTCCCTTTCTTTATTATGTACTCAGCTTTCTCTCCCTTTCTCTATCATGTACCCAGCTTTCTCTCACTTTCTCTATTATGTACTCAGCTTTCTCTCGCTTTCTCTATCATGTACCCAGCTTTCTCTCCCTTTCTCTTTTATGTACCCAGCTTTCTCTCCCTTTCTCTATTATGTACCCAGCTTTCTCTCCCTTTCTCTATTATTACCCAGCTTTCTCTCCCTTTCTCTATTATGTACTCAGCTTTCTCTCCCTTTCTCTATCATGTACCCAGCTTTCTCTCACTTTCTCTATTATGTACCCAGCTTTCTCTCCCTTTCTCTATTATGTACCCAGCTTTCTCTCCCTTTCTCTATTATGTACCCAGCTTTCTCTCCCTTTCTCTATTATGTACCCAGCTTTCTCTCCCTTTCTCTATCATGTACCCAGCTTTCTCTCCCTTTCTCTATTATGTACCCAGCTTTCTCTCCCTTTCTCTATTATGTACCCAGCTTTCTCTCCCTTTCTCTATTATTACCCAGCTTTCTCTCCCTTTCTCTATTATGTACTCAGCTTTCTCTCCCTTTCTCTATCATGTACCCAGCTTTCTCTCACTTTCTCTATTATGTACCCAGCTTTCTCTCCCTTTCTCTATTATGTACCCAGCTTTCTCTCCCTTTCTCTATTATGTACCCAGCTTTCTCTCCCTTTCTCTATTATGTACCCAGCTTTCTCTATTATGTACCCAGCTTTCTCTATTATGTACCCAGCTTTCTCTCCCTTTCTCTATCATGTACCCAGCTTTCTCTCCCTTTCTCTATCATGTACCCAGCTTTCTCTCCCTTTCTCTATCATGTACCCAGCTTTCTCTCCCTTCCTCTATCATGTACCCAGCTTTCTCTCCCTTTCTCTATCATGTACCCAGCTTTCTCTCCCTTTCTCTATCATGTACCCAGCTTTCTCTCCCTTTCTCTATCATGTACCCTGCTTTCTCTCCCTTTCTCTATCATGTACCCAGCTTTCTCTCCCTTTCTCTATCATGTACCCAGCTTTCTCTCCCTTTCTCTATCATGTACCCAGCTTTCTCTCCCTTTCTCTATCATGTACCCAGCTTTCTCTCCCTTTCTCTATCATGTACCCAGCTTTCTCTCCCTTTCTCTATTATGTACCCAGCTTTCTCTCCCTTTCTCTATTATGTACCCAGCTTTCTCTCCCTTTCTCTATTATTACCCAGCTTTGTCTCCATTTCTCTATTATGTACCCAGCTTTCTCTCCCTTTCTCTGTTATGTACCCAGCTTTCTCTCCCTTTCTCTATTATGTACCCAGCTTTCTCTCCCTTTCTCTATTATTACCCAGCTCTCTCTCCCTTTCTCTATTATTACCCAGCTCTCTCTCCCTTTCTCTATTATTACCCAGCTTTCTCTCCCTTTCTCTATCATGTACCCAGCTTTATCTCCCTTTCTCTATTATGTTCCCAGCTTTCTCTCCCTTTCTATATCATGTACCCAGCTTTCTCTCCCTTTCTCTATCATGTACCCAGCTTTCTCTCCCTTTCTCTATCATGTACCCAGCTTTCTCTCCCTTCCTCTATTACGTACCCAGCTTTCTCTCCCTTTCTCTATTATGTACCCAGCTTTCTCTCCCTTTCTCTATTATTACCCAGCTTTCTCTCCCGTTCTCTATTATGTACCCAGCTTTCTCTCCCTTTCTCTATTATGTACCCAGCTTTCTCTCCCTTTCTCTATTATTACCCAGCTTTCTCTCCCTTTCTCTATTATGTACCCAGCTTTCTCTTCCTATCTCTATCATTACCCAGCTTTCTGTCCCTTTCGCTATTATATACCCAGCTTTATCTCCCTTTCCCTATTATGTATCCAGCTTTGTCTCCATTTCTCTACTATTTACCCAGCTTTCTCTCCCTTTCTCTGTTATGTACCCAGCTTTCTCTCCCTTTCTCTATTATGTACCCAGCTTTCTCTCCCTATCTCTATTATGTACCCAGCTTTCTCCCCCTATCTCTATTATGTACCAAGCTTTCTCTCCCTTTCTCTATTATGTACCCAGCTTTCTTTCCCTTTCTCTATTATGTACCCAGCTTTCTCTCCCTTTCTCTATTATGTACCCAGCTTTCTCTCCCTTTCTCTTTTATGTACCCAGATTTCTCTCCCTTCCTCTATTATGTACCCAGTTTTCTGTCCCTTTCTCTATTATGTACCCAGCTCTCTCTCCCTTTCTCTATTATTACCCAGCTCTCTCTCCCTTTCTCTATTATTACCCAGCTTTCTCTCCCTTTCTCTATCATGTACCCAGCTTTATCTCCCTTTCTCTATTATGTTCCCAGCTTTCTCTCCCTTTCTATATCATGTACCCAGCTTTCTCTCCCTTTCTCTATCATGTACCCAGCTTTCTCTCCCTTTCTCTATCATGTACCCAGCTTTCTCTCCCTTCCTCTATTACGTACCCAGCTTTCTCTCCCTTTCTCTATTATGTACCCAGCTTTCTCTCCCTTTCTCTATTATTACCCAGCTTTCTCTCCCGTTCTCTATTATGTACCCAGCTTTCTCTCCCTTTCTCTATTATGTACCCAGCTTTCTCTCCCTTTCTCTATTATTACCCAGCTTTCTCTCCCTTTCTCTATTATGTACCCAGCTTTCTCTTCCTATCTCTATCATTACCCAGCTTTCTGTCCCTTTCGCTATTATATACCCAGCTTTATCTCCCTTTCCCTATTATGTATCCAGCTTTGTCTCCATTTCTCTACTATTTACCCAGCTTTCTCTCCCTTTCTCTGTTATGTACCCAGCTTTCTCTCCCTTTCTCTATTATGTACCCAGCTTTCTCTCCCTATCTCTATTATGTACCCAGCTTTCTCCCCCTATCTCTATTATGTACCAAGCTTTCTCTCCCTTTCTCTATTATGTACCCAGCTTTCTTTCCCTTTCTCTATTATGTACCCAGCTTTCTCTCCCTTTCTCTATTATGTACCCAGCTTTCTCTCCCTTTCTCTTTTATGTACCCAGATTTCTCTCCCTTCCTCTATTATGTACCCAGTTTTCTGTCCCTTTCTCTATTATGTACCCAGCTTTCTCTCCCTTTCTCTGTTATTACCCAGCTCTCTCTCCCTTTCTCTATTATGTACCCATCTTTCTCTCCCTTTCTCTATTATGTACCCAGCTTTCTCTCCCTATCTCTATTATGTACCCAGCTTTCTCTCCCTTTCTCTATTATGTACCCAGCTTTCTATCCCTATCTCTATTATGTACCCAGCTTTCTCTCCCTATCTCTATTATGTACCCAGCTTTCTCTCCCTTTCTCTATTATGTACCCAGCTTTCTCTCCCTATCTCTATTATTACCCAGCTTTCTGTCCCTTTCTCTATTATGTACCCAGCTTTCTCTCCCTTTCTCTTTTATGTACCCAGCTTTCTCTCCCTTTCTCTATTATGTACACAGCTTTCTCTCCCTTTCCCTATTATGTACCCAGCTTTCTCTCCCTATCTCTATCATGTACCCAGCTTTCTCTACCTATCTCTATTATGTACCCAGCTTTCTCTCCCTTTCTCTATTATGTACCCAGCTTTCTCTCCCTTTCTCTATTATGTACCCAGCTTTCTCTCCCTTTCTCTGTTATGTACCCAGCTTTCTCTCCCTATCTCTATTATGTACCCAGCTTTCTCTCCCTTTCTCTGTTATGTACCCAGCTTTCTCTCCCTATCTCTATTATGTACCCAGCTTTCTCTCCCTTTCTCTATTATGTACCCAGCTTTCTCTCCCTTTCTCTATTATGTACCCAGCTTTCTCTCCCTTTCTTTGTTATGTACCCAGCTTTCTCTCCCTATCTCTATTATGTACCCAGCTTTCTCTCCCTTTCTCTATCATGTACCCAGCTTTCTCTCCCTTTCTCTATTATTACCCAGCTTTCTCTCCCTTTCTCTATTATGTACCCAGCTTTCTCTATTATGTACCCAGCTTTCTCTATTATGTACCCAGCTTTCTCTCCCTTTCTCTATCATGTACCCAGCTTTCTCTCCCTTTCTCTATCATGTACCCAGCTTTCTCTCCCTTTCTCTATCATGTACCCAGCTTTCTCTCCCTTCCTCTATCATGTACCCAGCTTTCTCTCCCTTTCTCTATCATGTACCCAGCTTTCTCTCCCTTTCTCTATCATGTACCCTGCTTTCTCTCCCTTTCTCTATCATGTACCCAGCTTTCTCTCCCTTTCTCTATCATGTACCCAGCTTTCTCTCCCTTTCTCTATCATGTACCCAGCTTTCTCTCCCTTTCTCTATCATGTACCCAGCTTTCTCTCCCTTTCTCTATCATGTACCCAGCTTTCTCTCCCTTTCTCTATTATGTACCCAGCTTTCTCTCCCTTTCTCTATTATGTACCCAGCTTTCTCTCCCTTTCTCTATTATTACCCAGCTTTGTCTCCATTTCTCTATTATGTACCCAGCTTTCTCTCCCTTTCTCTGTTATGTACCCAGCTTTCTCTCCCTTTCTCTATTATGTACCCAGCTTTCTCTCCCTTTCTCTATTATTACCCAGCTCTCTCTCCCTTTCTCTATTATTACCCAGCTCTCTCTCCCTTTCTCTATTATTACCCAGCTTTCTCTCCCTTTCTCTATCATGTACCCAGCTTTATCTCCCTTTCTCTATTATGTTCCCAGCTTTCTCTCCCTTTCTATATCATGTACCCAGCTTTCTCTCCCTTTCTCTATCATGTACCCAGCTTTCTCTCCCTTTCTCTATCATGTACCCAGCTTTCTCTCCCTTCCTCTATTACGTACCCAGCTTTCTCTCCCTTTCTCTATTATGTACCCAGCTTTCTCTCCCTTTCTCTATTATTACCCAGCTTTCTCTCCCGTTCTCTATTATGTACCCAGCTTTCTCTCCCTTTCTCTATTATGTACCCAGCTTTCTCTCCCTTTCTCTATTATTACCCAGCTTTCTCTCCCTTTCTCTATTATGTACCCAGCTTTCTCTTCCTATCTCTATCATTACCCAGCTTTCTGTCCCTTTCGCTATTATATACCCAGCTTTATCTCCCTTTCCCTATTATGTATCCAGCTTTGTCTCCATTTCTCTACTATTTACCCAGCTTTCTCTCCCTTTCTCTGTTATGTACCCAGCTTTCTCTCCCTTTCTCTATTATGTACCCAGCTTTCTCTCCCTATCTCTATTATGTACCCAGCTTTCTCCCCCTATCTCTATTATGTACCAAGCTTTCTCTCCCTTTCTCTATTATGTACCCAGCTTTCTTTCCCTTTCTCTATTATGTACCCAGCTTTCTCTCCCTTTCTCTATTATGTACCCAGCTTTCTCTCCCTTTCTCTTTTATGTACCCAGATTTCTCTCCCTTCCTCTATTATGTACCCAGTTTTCTGTCCCTTTCTCTATTATGTACCCAGCTTTCTCTCCCTTTCTCTGTTATTACCCAGCTCTCTCTCCCTTTCTCTATTATGTACCCATCTTTCTCTCCCTTTCTCTATTATGTACCCAGCTTTCTCTCCCTATCTCTATTATGTACCCAGCTTTCTCTCCCTTTCTCTATTATGTACCCAGCTTTCTATCCCTATCTCTATTATGTACCCAGCTTTCTCTCCCTTTCTCTATTATGTACCCAGCTTTCTCCCCCTATCTCTATTATGTACCAAGCTTTCTCTCCCTTTCTCTATTATGTACCCAGCTTTCTTTCCCTTTCTCTATTATGTACCCAGCTTTCTCTCCCTTTCTCTATTATGTACCCAGCTTTCTCTCCCTTTCTCTTTTATGTACCCAGATTTCTCTCCCTTCCTCTATTATGTACCCAGTTTTCTGTCCCTTTCTCTATTATGTACCCAGCTTTCTCTCCCTTTCTCTGTTATTACCCAGCTCTCTCTCCCTTTCTCTATTATGTACCCATCTTTCTCTCCCTTTCTCTATTATGTACCCAGCTTTCTCTCCCTATCTCTATTATGTACCCAGCTTTCTCTCCCTTTCTCTATTATGTACCCAGCTTTCTATCCCTATCTCTATTATGTACCCAGCTTTCTCTCCCTATCTCTATTATGTACCCAGCTTTCTCTCCCTTTCTCTATTATGTACCCAGCTTTCTCTCCCTATCTCTATTATTACCCAGCTTTCTGTCCCTTTCTCTATTATGTACCCAGCTTTCTCTCCCTTTCTCTTTTATGTACCCAGCTTTCTCTCCCTTTCTCTATTATGTACACAGCTTTCTCTCCCTTTCCCTATTATGTACCCAGCTTTCTCTCCCTATCTCTATCATGTACCTAGCTTTCTCTACCTATCTCTATTATGTACCCAGCTTTCTCTCCCTTTCTCTATTATGTACCCAGCTTTCTCTCCCTTTCTCTATTATGTACCCAGCTTTCTCTCCCTTTCTCTGTTATGTACCCAGCTTTCTCTCCCTATCTCTATTATGTACCCAGCTTTCTCTCCCTTTCTCTATTATGTACCCAGCTTTCTCTCCCTTTCTCTATTATGTACCCAGCTTTCTCTCCCTTTCTCTGTTATGTACCCAGCTTTCTCTCCCTATCTCTATTATGTACCCAGCTTTCTCTCCCTTTCTCTATCATGTACCCAGCTTTCTCTCCCTTTCTCTATTATTACCCAGCTTTCTCTCCCTTTCTCTATTATGTACCCAGCTTTCTCTCCCTTTCTCTGTTATGTACCCAGCTTTCTCTCCGTTTCTCTATTATGTACCCAGCTTTCTCTATTATGTACCCAGCTTTCTCTCCCTTTCTCTATTATGTACCCAGATTTCTCTCCCTTTCTCTATTATGTTCCCAGCTTTCTCTCCCTTTCTCTATTATGTACCCAGCTTTCTCTCGCTTTCTCTATTATGTACCCTGCTTTCTCTCCCTTTCTCTATTATTACCCAGCTTTCTCTATTATGTACCCAGCTTTCTCTATTATGTACCCAGATTTCTCTCCCTATCTCTATTATGTACCCAGCTTTCTCTCCCTTTCTCTATCATGTACCTAGCTTTCTCTCCCTTTCTCTATTATGTACCCAGCTTTCTCTCCCTTTCTCTATTATGTACCCAGCTTTCTCTCCCTTTCTCTATTATTAACCAGCTTTCTCTCCCTTTCTTTATTATGTACTCAGCTTTCTCTCCCTTTCTCTATCATGTACCCAGCTTTCTCTCACTTTCTCTATTATGTACTCAGCTTTCTCTCGCTTTCTCTATCATGTACCCAGCTTTCTCTCCCTTTCTCTTTTATGTACCCAGCTTTCTCTCCCTTTCTCTATTATTAACCAGCTTTCTCTCCCTTTCTTTATTATGTACTCAGCTTTCTCTCCCTTTCTCTATCATGTACCCAGCTTTCTCTCACTTTCTCTATTATGTACTCAGCTTTCTCTCGCTTTCTCTATCATGTACCCAGCTTTCTCTCCCTTTCTCTTTTATGTACCCAGCTTTCTCTCCCTTTCTCTATTATGTACCCAGCTTTCTCTCCCTTTCTCTATTATTACCCAGCTTTCTCTCCCTTTCTCTATTATGTACCCAGCTTTCTCTCCCTTTCTCTATTATTACCCAGCTTTCTCTCCCTTTCTCTATTATGTACTCAGCTTTCTCTCCCTTTCTCTATCATGTACCCAGCTTTCTCTCACTTTCTCTATTATGTACCCAGCTTTCTCTCCCTTTCTCTATTATGTACCCAGCTTTCTCTCCCTTTCTCTATTATGTACCCAGCTTTCTCTCCCTTTCTCTATTATGTACCCAGCTTTCTCTATTATGTACCCAGCTTTCTCTATTATGTACCCAGCTTTCTCTCCCTTTCTCTATCATGTACCCAGCTTTCTCTCCCTTTCTCTATCATGTACCCAGCTTTCTCTCCCTTTCTCTATCATGTACCCAGCTTTCTCTCCCTTCCTCTATCATGTACCCAGCTTTCTCTCCCTTTCTCTATCATGTACCCAGCTTTCTCTCCCTTTCTCTATCATGTACCCAGCTTTCTCTCCCTTTCTCTATCATGTACCCTGCTTTCTCTCCCTTTCTCTATCATGTACCCAGCTTTCTCTCCCTTTCTCTATCATGTACCCAGCTTTCTCTCCCTTTCTCTATCATGTACCCAGCTTTCTCTCCCTTTCTCTATCATGTACCCAGCTTTCTCTCCCTTTCTCTATCATGTACCCAGCTTTCTCTCCCTTTCTCTATTATGTACCCAGCTTTCTCTCCCTTTCTCTATTATGTACCCAGCTTTCTCTCCCTTTCTCTATTATTACCCAGCTTTGTCTCCATTTCTCTATTATGTACCCAGCTTTCTCTCCCTTTCTCTGTTATGTACCCAGCTTTCTCTCCCTTTCTCTATTATGTACCCAGCTTTCTCTCCCTTTCTCTATTATTACCCAGCTCTCTCTCCCTTTCTCTATTATTACCCAGCTCTCTCTCCCTTTCTCTATTATTACCCAGCTTTCTCTCCCTTTCTCTATCATGTACCCAGCTTTATCTCCCTTTCTCTATTATGTTCCCAGCTTTCTCTCCCTTTCTATATCATGTACCCAGCTTTCTCTCCCTTTCTCTATCATGTACCCAGCTTTCTCTCCCTTTCTCTATCATGTACCCAGCTTTCTCTCCCTTCCTCTATTACGTACCCAGCTTTCTCTCCCTTTCTCTATTATGTACCCAGCTTTCTCTCCCTTTCTCTATTATTACCCAGCTTTCTCTCCCGTTCTCTATTATGTACCCAGCTTTCTCTCCCTTTCTCTATTATGTACCCAGCTTTCTCTCCCTTTCTCTATTATTACCCAGCTTTCTCTCCCTTTCTCTATTATGTACCCAGCTTTCTCTTCCTATCTCTATCATTACCCAGCTTTCTGTCCCTTTCGCTATTATATACCCAGCTTTATCTCCCTTTCCCTATTATGTATCCAGCTTTGTCTCCATTTCTCTACTATTTACCCAGCTTTCTCTCCCTTTCTCTGTTATGTACCCAGCTTTCTCTCCCTTTCTCTATTATGTACCCAGCTTTCTCTCCCTATCTCTATTATGTACCCAGCTTTCTCCCCCTATCTCTATTATGTACCAAGCTTTCTCTCCCTTTCTCTATTATGTACCCAGCTTTCTTTCCCTTTCTCTATTATGTACCCAGCTTTCTCTCCCTTTCTCTATTATGTACCCAGCTTTCTCTCCCTTTCTCTTTTATGTACCCAGATTTCTCTCCCTTCCTCTATTATGTACCCAGTTTTCTGTCCCTTTCTCTATTATGTACCCAGCTCTCTCTCCCTTTCTCTATTATTACCCAGCTCTCTCTCCCTTTCTCTATTATTACCCAGCTTTCTCTCCCTTTCTCTATCATGTACCCAGCTTTATCTCCCTTTCTCTATTATGTTCCCAGCTTTCTCTCCCTTTCTATATCATGTACCCAGCTTTCTCTCCCTTTCTCTATCATGTACCCAGCTTTCTCTCCCTTTCTCTATCATGTACCCAGCTTTCTCTCCCTTCCTCTATTACGTACCCAGCTTTCTCTCCCTTTCTCTATTATGTACCCAGCTTTCTCTCCCTTTCTCTATTATTACCCAGCTTTCTCTCCCGTTCTCTATTATGTACCCAGCTTTCTCTCCCTTTCTCTATTATGTACCCAGCTTTCTCTCCCTTTCTCTATTATTACCCAGCTTTCTCTCCCTTTCTCTATTATGTACCCAGCTTTCTCTTCCTATCTCTATCATTACCCAGCTTTCTGTCCCTTTCGCTATTATATACCCAGCTTTATCTCCCTTTCCCTATTATGTATCCAGCTTTGTCTCCATTTCTCTACTATTTACCCAGCTTTCTCTCCCTTTCTCTGTTATGTACCCAGCTTTCTCTCCCTTTCTCTATTATGTACCCAGCTTTCTCTCCCTATCTCTATTATGTACCCAGCTTTCTCCCCCTATCTCTATTATGTACCAAGCTTTCTCTCCCTTTCTCTATTATGTACCCAGCTTTCTTTCCCTTTCTCTATTATGTACCCAGCTTTCTCTCCCTTTCTCTATTATGTACCCAGCTTTCTCTCCCTTTCTCTTTTATGTACCCAGATTTCTCTCCCTTCCTCTATTATGTACCCAGTTTTCTGTCCCTTTCTCTATTATGTACCCAGCTTTCTCTCCCTTTCTCTGTTATTACCCAGCTCTCTCTCCCTTTCTCTATTATGTACCCATCTTTCTCTCCCTTTCTCTATTATGTACCCAGCTTTCTCTCCCTATCTCTATTATGTACCCAGCTTTCTCTCCCTTTCTCTATTATGTACCCAGCTTTCTATCCCTATCTCTATTATGTACCCAGCTTTCTCTCCCTATCTCTATTATGTACCCAGCTTTCTCTCCCTTTCTCTATTATGTACCCAGCTTTCTCTCCCTATCTCTATTATTACCCAGCTTTCTGTCCCTTTCTCTATTATGTACCCAGCTTTCTCTCCCTTTCTCTTTTATGTACCCAGCTTTCTCTCCCTTTCTCTATTATGTACACAGCTTTCTCTCCCTTTCCCTATTATGTACCCAGCTTTCTCTCCCTATCTCTATCATGTACCCAGCTTTCTCTACCTATCTCTATTATGTACCCAGCTTTCTCTCCCTTTCTCTATTATGTACCCAGCTTTCTCTCCCTTTCTCTATTATGTACCCAGCTTTCTCTCCCTTTCTCTGTTATGTACCCAGCTTTCTCTCCCTATCTCTATTATGTACCCAGCTTTCTCTCCCTTTCTCTGTTATGTACCCAGCTTTCTCTCCCTATCTCTATTATGTACCCAGCTTTCTCTCCCTTTCTCTATTATGTACCCAGCTTTCTCTCCCTTTCTCTATTATGTACCCAGCTTTCTCTCCCTTTCTTTGTTATGTACCCAGCTTTCTCTCCCTATCTCTATTATGTACCCAGCTTTCTCTCCCTTTCTCTATCATGTACCCAGCTTTCTCTCCCTTTCTCTATTATTACCCAGCTTTCTCTCCCTTTCTCTATTATGTACCCAGCTTTCTCTATTATGTACCCAGCTTTCTCTATTATGTACCCAGCTTTCTCTCCCTTTCTCTATCATGTACCCAGCTTTCTCTCCCTTTCTCTATCATGTACCCAGCTTTCTCTCCCTTTCTCTATCATGTACCCAGCTTTCTCTCCCTTCCTCTATCATGTACCCAGCTTTCTCTCCCTTTCTCTATCATGTACCCAGCTTTCTCTCCCTTTCTCTATCATGTACCCTGCTTTCTCTCCCTTTCTCTATCATGTACCCAGCTTTCTCTCCCTTTCTCTATCATGTACCCAGCTTTCTCTCCCTTTCTCTATCATGTACCCAGCTTTCTCTCCCTTTCTCTATCATGTACCCAGCTTTCTCTCCCTTTCTCTATCATGTACCCAGCTTTCTCTCCCTTTCTCTATTATGTACCCAGCTTTCTCTCCCTTTCTCTATTATGTACCCAGCTTTCTCTCCCTTTCTCTATTATTACCCAGCTTTGTCTCCATTTCTCTATTATGTACCCAGCTTTCTCTCCCTTTCTCTGTTATGTACCCAGCTTTCTCTCCCTTTCTCTATTATGTACCCAGCTTTCTCTCCCTTTCTCTATTATTACCCAGCTCTCTCTCCCTTTCTCTATTATTACCCAGCTCTCTCTCCCTTTCTCTATTATTACCCAGCTTTCTCTCCCTTTCTCTATCATGTACCCAGCTTTATCTCCCTTTCTCTATTATGTTCCCAGCTTTCTCTCCCTTTCTATATCATGTACCCAGCTTTCTCTCCCTTTCTCTATCATGTACCCAGCTTTCTCTCCCTTTCTCTATCATGTACCCAGCTTTCTCTCCCTTCCTCTATTACGTACCCAGCTTTCTCTCCCTTTCTCTATTATGTACCCAGCTTTCTCTCCCTTTCTCTATTATTACCCAGCTTTCTCTCCCGTTCTCTATTATGTACCCAGCTTTCTCTCCCTTTCTCTATTATGTACCCAGCTTTCTCTCCCTTTCTCTATTATTACCCAGCTTTCTCTCCCTTTCTCTATTATGTACCCAGCTTTCTCTTCCTATCTCTATCATTACCCAGCTTTCTGTCCCTTTCGCTATTATATACCCAGCTTTATCTCCCTTTCCCTATTATGTATCCAGCTTTGTCTCCATTTCTCTACTATTTACCCAGCTTTCTCTCCCTTTCTCTGTTATGTACCCAGCTTTCTCTCCCTTTCTCTATTATGTACCCAGCTTTCTCTCCCTATCTCTATTATGTACCCAGCTTTCTCCCCCTATCTCTATTATGTACCAAGCTTTCTCTCCCTTTCTCTATTATGTACCCAGCTTTCTTTCCCTTTCTCTATTATGTACCCAGCTTTCTCTCCCTTTCTCTATTATGTACCCAGCTTTCTCTCCCTTTCTCTTTTATGTACCCAGATTTCTCTCCCTTCCTCTATTATGTACCCAGTTTTCTGTCCCTTTCTCTATTATGTACCCAGCTTTCTCTCCCTTTCTCTGTTATTACCCAGCTCTCTCTCCCTTTCTCTATTATGTACCCATCTTTCTCTCCCTTTCTCTATTATGTACCCAGCTTTCTCTCCCTATCTCTATTATGTACCCAGCTTTCTCTCCCTTTCTCTATTATGTACCCAGCTTTCTATCCCTATCTCTATTATGTACCCAGCTTTCTCTCCCTTTCTCTATTATGTACCCAGCTTTCTCCCCCTATCTCTATTATGTACCAAGCTTTCTCTCCCTTTCTCTATTATGTACCCAGCTTTCTTTCCCTTTCTCTATTATGTACCCAGCTTTCTCTCCCTTTCTCTATTATGTACCCAGCTTTCTCTCCCTTTCTCTTTTATGTACCCAGATTTCTCTCCCTTCCTCTATTATGTACCCAGTTTTCTGTCCCTTTCTCTATTATGTACCCAGCTTTCTCTCCCTTTCTCTGTTATTACCCAGCTCTCTCTCCCTTTCTCTATTATGTACCCATCTTTCTCTCCCTTTCTCTATTATGTACCCAGCTTTCTCTCCCTATCTCTATTATGTACCCAGCTTTCTCTCCCTTTCTCTATTATGTACCCAGCTTTCTATCCCTATCTCTATTATGTACCCAGCTTTCTCTCCCTATCTCTATTATGTACCCAGCTTTCTCTCCCTTTCTCTATTATGTACCCAGCTTTCTCTCCCTATCTCTATTATTACCCAGCTTTCTGTCCCTTTCTCTATTATGTACCCAGCTTTCTCTCCCTTTCTCTTTTATGTACCCAGCTTTCTCTCCCTTTCTCTATTATGTACACAGCTTTCTCTCCCTTTCCCTATTATGTACCCAGCTTTCTCTCCCTATCTCTATCATGTACCTAGCTTTCTCTACCTATCTCTATTATGTACCCAGCTTTCTCTCCCTTTCTCTATTATGTACCCAGCTTTCTCTCCCTTTCTCTATTATGTACCCAGCTTTCTCTCCCTTTCTCTGTTATGTACCCAGCTTTCTCTCCCTATCTCTATTATGTACCCAGCTTTCTCTCCCTTTCTCTATTATGTACCCAGCTTTCTCTCCCTTTCTCTATTATGTACCCAGCTTTCTCTCCCTTTCTCTGTTATGTACCCAGCTTTCTCTCCCTATCTCTATTATGTACCCAGCTTTCTCTCCCTTTCTCTATCATGTACCCAGCTTTCTCTCCCTTTCTCTATTATTACCCAGCTTTCTCTCCCTTTCTCTATTATGTACCCAGCTTTCTCTCCCTTTCTCTGTTATGTACCCAGCTTTCTCTCCGTTTCTCTATTATGTACCCAGCTTTCTCTATTATGTACCCAGCTTTCTCTCCCTTTCTCTATTATGTACCCAGATTTCTCTCCCTTTCTCTATTATGTTCCCAGCTTTCTCTCCCTTTCTCTATTATGTACCCAGCTTTCTCTCGCTTTCTCTATTATGTACCCTGCTTTCTCTCCCTTTCTCTATTATTACCCAGCTTTCTCTATTATGTACCCAGCTTTCTCTATTATGTACCCAGATTTCTCTCCCTATCTCTATTATGTACCCAGCTTTCTCTCCCTTTCTCTATCATGTACCTAGCTTTCTCTCCCTTTCTCTATTATGTACCCAGCTTTCTCTCCCTTTCTCTATTATGTACCCAGCTTTCTCTCCCTTTCTCTATTATTAACCAGCTTTCTCTCCCTTTCTTTATTATGTACTCAGCTTTCTCTCCCTTTCTCTATCATGTACCCAGCTTTCTCTCACTTTCTCTATTATGTACTCAGCTTTCTCTCGCTTTCTCTATCATGTACCCAGCTTTCTCTCCCTTTCTCTTTTATGTACCCAGCTTTCTCTCCCTTTCTCTATTATGTACCCAGCTTTCTCTCCCTTTCTCTATTATTACCCAGCTTTCTCTCCCTTTCTCTATTATGTACTCAGCTTTCTCTCCCTTTCTCTATCATGTACCCAGCTTTCTCTCACTTTCTCTATTATGTACCCAGCTTTCTCTCCCTTTCTCTATTATGTACCCAGCTTTCTCTCCCTTTCTCTATTATGTACCCAGCTTTCTCTCCCTTTCTCTATTATGTACCCAGCTTTCTCTCCCTTTCTCTATCATGTACCCAGCTTTCTCTCCCTTTCTCTATTATGTACCCAGCTTTGTCTCCCTTTCTCTATTATGTACCCAGCTTTCTCTCCCTTTCTCTATTATTACCCAGCTTTCTCTCCCTTTCTCTATTATGTACTCAGCTTTCTCTCCCTTTCTCTATCATGTACCCAGCTTTCTCTCACTTTCTCTATTATGTACCCAGCTTTCTCTCCCTTTCTCTATTATGTACCCAGCTTTCTCTCCCTTTCTCTATTATGTACCCAGCTTTCTCTCCCTTTCTCTATTATGTACCCAGCTTTCTCTATTATGTACCCAGCTTTCTCTATTATGTACCCAGCTTTCTCTCCCTTTCTCTATCATGTACCCAGCTTTCTCTCCCTTTCTCTATCATGTACCCAGCTTTCTCTCCCTTTCTCTATCATGTACCCAGCTTTCTCTCCCTTCCTCTATCATGTACCCAGCTTTCTCTCCCTTTCTCTATCATGTACCCAGCTTTCTCTCCCTTTCTCTATCATGTACCCAGCTTTCTCTCCCTTTCTCTATCATGTACCCTGCTTTCTCTCCCTTTCTCTATCATGTACCCAGCTTTCTCTCCCTTTCTCTATCATGTACCCAGCTTTCTCTCCCTTTCTCTATCATGTACCCAGCTTTCTCTCCCTTTCTCTATCATGTACCCAGCTTTCTCTCCCTTTCTCTATCATGTACCCAGCTTTCTCTCCCTTTCTCTATTATGTACCCAGCTTTCTCTCCCTTTCTCTATTATGTACCCAGCTTTCTCTCCCTTTCTCTATTATTACCCAGCTTTGTCTCCATTTCTCTATTATGTACCCAGCTTTCTCTCCCTTTCTCTGTTATGTACCCAGCTTTCTCTCCCTTTCTCTATTATGTACCCAGCTTTCTCTCCCTTTCTCTATTATTACCCAGCTCTCTCTCCCTTTCTCTATTATTACCCAGCTCTCTCTCCCTTTCTCTATTATTACCCAGCTTTCTCTCCCTTTCTCTATCATGTACCCAGCTTTATCTCCCTTTCTCTATTATGTTCCCAGCTTTCTCTCCCTTTCTATATCATGTACCCAGCTTTCTCTCCCTTTCTCTATCATGTACCCAGCTTTCTCTCCCTTTCTCTATCATGTACCCAGCTTTCTCTCCCTTCCTCTATTACGTACCCAGCTTTCTCTCCCTTTCTCTATTATGTACCCAGCTTTCTCTCCCTTTCTCTATTATTACCCAGCTTTCTCTCCCGTTCTCTATTATGTACCCAGCTTTCTCTCCCTTTCTCTATTATGTACCCAGCTTTCTCTCCCTTTCTCTATTATTACCCAGCTTTCTCTCCCTTTCTCTATTATGTACCCAGCTTTCTCTTCCTATCTCTATCATTACCCAGCTTTCTGTCCCTTTCGCTATTATATACCCAGCTTTATCTCCCTTTCCCTATTATGTATCCAGCTTTGTCTCCATTTCTCTACTATTTACCCAGCTTTCTCTCCCTTTCTCTGTTATGTACCCAGCTTTCTCTCCCTTTCTCTATTATGTACCCAGCTTTCTCTCCCTATCTCTATTATGTACCCAGCTTTCTCCCCCTATCTCTATTATGTACCAAGCTTTCTCTCCCTTTCTCTATTATGTACCCAGCTTTCTTTCCCTTTCTCTATTATGTACCCAGCTTTCTCTCCCTTTCTCTATTATGTACCCAGCTTTCTCTCCCTTTCTCTTTTATGTACCCAGATTTCTCTCCCTTCCTCTATTATGTACCCAGTTTTCTGTCCCTTTCTCTATTATGTACCCAGCTCTCTCTCCCTTTCTCTATTATTACCCAGCTCTCTCTCCCTTTCTCTATTATTACCCAGCTTTCTCTCCCTTTCTCTATCATGTACCCAGCTTTATCTCCCTTTCTCTATTATGTTCCCAGCTTTCTCTCCCTTTCTATATCATGTACCCAGCTTTCTCTCCCTTTCTCTATCATGTACCCAGCTTTCTCTCCCTTTCTCTATCATGTACCCAGCTTTCTCTCCCTTCCTCTATTACGTACCCAGCTTTCTCTCCCTTTCTCTATTATGTACCCAGCTTTCTCTCCCTTTCTCTATTATTACCCAGCTTTCTCTCCCGTTCTCTATTATGTACCCAGCTTTCTCTCCCTTTCTCTATTATGTACCCAGCTTTCTCTCCCTTTCTCTATTATTACCCAGCTTTCTCTCCCTTTCTCTATTATGTACCCAGCTTTCTCTTCCTATCTCTATCATTACCCAGCTTTCTGTCCCTTTCGCTATTATATACCCAGCTTTATCTCCCTTTCCCTATTATGTATCCAGCTTTGTCTCCATTTCTCTACTATTTACCCAGCTTTCTCTCCCTTTCTCTGTTATGTACCCAGCTTTCTCTCCCTTTCTCTATTATGTACCCAGCTTTCTCTCCCTATCTCTATTATGTACCCAGCTTTCTCCCCCTATCTCTATTATGTACCAAGCTTTCTCTCCCTTTCTCTATTATGTACCCAGCTTTCTTTCCCTTTCTCTATTATGTACCCAGCTTTCTCTCCCTTTCTCTATTATGTACCCAGCTTTCTCTCCCTTTCTCTTTTATGTACCCAGATTTCTCTCCCTTCCTCTATTATGTACCCAGTTTTCTGTCCCTTTCTCTATTATGTACCCAGCTTTCTCTCCCTTTCTCTGTTATTACCCAGCTCTCTCTCCCTTTCTCTATTATGTACCCATCTTTCTCTCCCTTTCTCTATTATGTACCCAGCTTTCTCTCCCTATCTCTATTATGTACCCAGCTTTCTCTCCCTTTCTCTATTATGTACCCAGCTTTCTATCCCTATCTCTATTATGTACCCAGCTTTCTCTCCCTATCTCTATTATGTACCCAGCTTTCTCTCCCTTTCTCTATTATGTACCCAGCTTTCTCTCCCTATCTCTATTATTACCCAGCTTTCTGTCCCTTTCTCTATTATGTACCCAGCTTTCTCTCCCTTTCTCTTTTATGTACCCAGCTTTCTCTCCCTTTCTCTATTATGTACACAGCTTTCTCTCCCTTTCCCTATTATGTACCCAGCTTTCTCTCCCTATCTCTATCATGTACCCAGCTTTCTCTACCTATCTCTATTATGTACCCAGCTTTCTCTCCCTTTCTCTATTATGTACCCAGCTTTCTCTCCCTTTCTCTATTATGTACCCAGCTTTCTCTCCCTTTCTCTGTTATGTACCCAGCTTTCTCTCCCTATCTCTATTATGTACCCAGCTTTCTCTCCCTTTCTCTATTATGTACCCAGCTTTCTCTCCCTTTCTCTATTATGTACCCAGCTTTCTCTCCCCTTCTCTGTTATGTACCCAGCTTTCTCTCCCTATCTCTATTATGTACCCAGCTTTCTCTCCCTTTCTCTATCATGTACCCAGCTTTCTCTCCCTTTCTCTATTATTACCCAGCTTTCTCTCCCTTTCTCTATTATGTACCCAGCTTTCTCTATTATGTACCCAGCTTTCTCTATTATGTACCCAGCTTTCTCTCCCTTTCTCTATCATGTACCCAGCTTTCTCTCCCTTTCTCTATCATGTACCCAGCTTTCTCTCCCTTTCTCTATCATGTACCCAGCTTTCTCTCCCTTCCTCTATCATGTACCCAGCTTTCTCTCCCTTTCTCTATCATGTACCCAGCTTTCTCTCCCTTTCTCTATCATGTACCCAGCTTTCTCTCCCTTTCTCTATCATGTACCCTGCTTTCTCTCCCTTTCTCTATCATGTACCCAGCTTTCTCTCCCTTTCTCTATCATGTACCCAGCTTTCTCTCCCTTTCTCTATCATGTACCCAGCTTTCTCTCCCTTTCTCTATCATGTACCCAGCTTTCTCTCCCTTTCTCTATCATGTACCCAGCTTTCTCTCCCTTTCTCTATTATGTACCCAGCTTTCTCTCCCTTTCTCTATTATGTACCCAGCTTTCTCTCCCTTTCTCTATTATTACCCAGCTTTGTCTCCATTTCTCTATTATGTACCCAGCTTTCTCTCCCTTTCTCTGTTATGTACCCAGCTTTCTCTCCCTTTCTCTATTATGTACCCAGCTTTCTCTCCCTTTCTCTATTATTACCCAGCTCTCTCTCCCTTTCTCTATTATTACCCAGCTCTCTCTCCCTTTCTCTATTATTACCCAGCTTTCTCTCCCTTTCTCTATCATGTACCCAGCTTTATCTCCCTTTCTCTATTATGTTCCCAGCTTTCTCTCCCTTTCTATATCATGTACCCAGCTTTCTCTCCCTTTCTCTATCATGTACCCAGCTTTCTCTCCCTTTCTCTATCATGTACCCAGCTTTCTCTCCCTTCCTCTATTACGTACCCAGCTTTCTCTCCCTTTCTCTATTATGTACCCAGCTTTCTCTCCCTTTCTCTATTATTACCCAGCTTTCTCTCCCGTTCTCTATTATGTACCCAGCTTTCTCTCCCTTTCTCTATTATGTACCCAGCTTTCTCTCCCTTTCTCTATTATTACCCAGCTTTCTCTCCCTTTCTCTATTATGTACCCAGCTTTCTCTTCCTATCTCTATCATTACCCAGCTTTCTGTCCCTTTCGCTATTATATACCCAGCTTTATCTCCCTTTCCCTATTATGTATCCAGCTTTGTCTCCATTTCTCTACTATTTACCCAGCTTTCTCTCCCTTTCTCTGTTATGTACCCAGCTTTCTCTCCCTTTCTCTATTATGTACCCAGCTTTCTCTCCCTATCTCTATTATGTACCCAGCTTTCTCCCCCTATCTCTATTATGTACCAAGCTTTCTCTCCCTTTCTCTATTATGTACCCAGCTTTCTTTCCCTTTCTCTATTATGTACCCAGCTTTCTCTCCCTTTCTCTATTATGTACCCAACTTTCTCTCCCTTTCTCTTTTATGTACCCAGATTTCTCTCCCTTCCTCTATTATGTACCCAGTTTTCTGTCCCTTTCTCTATTATGTACCCAGCTCTCTCTCCCTTTCTCTATTATTACCCAGCTCTCTCTCCCTTTCTCTATTATTACCCAGCTTTCTCTCCCTTTCTCTATCATGTACCCAGCTTTATCTCCCTTTCTCTATTATGTTCCCAGCTTTCTCTCCCTTTCTATATCATGTACCCAGCTTTCTCTCCCTTTCTCTATCATGTACCCAGCTTTCTCTCCCTTCCTCTATTATGTACCCAGCTTTCTCTCCCTTTCTCTATTATGTACCCAGCTTTCTCTCCCTTTCTCTATTATTACCCAGCTTTCTCTCCCTTTCTCTATTATGTACCCAGCTTTCTCTTCCTATCTCTATCATTACCCAGCTTTCTGTCCCTTTCGCTATTATATACCCAGCTTTATCTCCCTTTCCCTATTATGTATCCAGCTTTGTCTCCATTTCTCTACTATTTACCCAGCTTTCTCTCCCTTTCTCTGTTATGTACCCAGCTTTCTCTCCCTTTCTCTATTATGTACCCAGCTTTCTCTCCCTATCTCTATTATGTACCCAGCTTTCTCCCCCTATCTCTATTATGTACCAAGCTTTCTCTCCCTTTCTCTATTATGTACCCAGCTTTCTTTCCCTTTCTCTATTATGTACCCAGCTTTCTCTCCCTTTCTCTATTATGTACCCAGCTTTCTCTCCCTTTCTCTTTTATGTACCCAGATTTCTCTCCCTTCCTCTATTATGTACCCAGTTTTCTGTCCCTTTCTCTATTATGTACCCAGCTTTCTCTCCCTTTCTCTGTTATTACCCAGCTCTCTCTCCCTTTCTCTATTATGTACCCATCTTTCTCTCCCTTTCTCTATTATGTACCCAGCTTTCTCTCCCTATCTCTATTATGTACCCAGCTTTCTCTCCCTTTCTCTATTATGTACCCAGCTTTCTATCCCTATCTCTATTATGTACCCAGCTTTCTCTCCCTATCTCTATTATGTACCCAGCTTTCTCTCCCTTTCTCTATTATGTACCCAGCTTTCTCTCCCTATCTCTATTATTACCCAGCTTTCTGTCCCTTTCTCTATTATGTACCCAGCTTTCTCTCCCTTTCTCTTTTATGTACCCAGCTTTCTCTCCCTTTCTCTATTATGTACACAGCTTTCTCTCCCTTTCCCTATTATGTACCCAGCTTTCTCTCCCTATCTCTATCATGTACCTAGCTTTCTCTACCTATCTCTATTATGTACCCAGCTTTCTCTCCCTTTCTCTATTATGTACCCAGCTTTCTCTCCCTTTCTCTATTATGTACCCAGCTTTCTCTCCCTTTCTCTGTTATGTACCCAGCTTTCTCTCCCTATCTCTATTATGTACCCAGCTTTCTCTCCCTTTCTCTATTATGTACCCAGCTTTCTCTCCCTTTCTCTATTATGTACCCAGCTTTCTCTCCCTTTCTCTGTTATGTACCCAGCTTTCTCTCCCTATCTCTATTATGTACCCAGCTTTCTCTCCCTTTCTCTATCATGTACCCAGCTTTCTCTCCCTTTCTCTATTATTACCCAGCTTTCTCTCCCTTTCTCTATTATGTACCCAGCTTTCTCTCCCTTTCTCTGTTATGTACCCAGCTTTCTCTCCGTTTCTCTATTATGTACCCAGCTTTCTCTATTATGTACCCAGCTTTCTCTCCCTTTCTCTATTATGTACCCAGAATTCTCTCCCTTTCTCTATTATGTTCCCAGCTTTCTCTCCCTTTCTCTATTATGTACCCAGCTTTCTCTCGCTTTCTCTATTATGTACCCTGCTTTCTCTCCCTTTCTCTATTATTACCCAGCTTTCTCTATTATGTACCCAGCTTTCTCTATTATGTACCCAGATTTCTCTCCCTATCTCTATTATGTACCCAGCTTTCTCTCCCTTTCTCTATCATGTACCTAGCTTTCTCTCCCTTTCTCTATTATGTACCCAGCTTTCTCTCCCTTTCTCTATTATGTACCCAGCTTTCTCTCCCTTTCTCTATTATTACCCAGCTTTCTCTCCCTTTCTTTATTATGTACTCAGCTTTCTCTCCCTTTCTCTATCATGTACCCGCTTTCTCTCACTTTCTCTATTATGTACTCAGCTTTCTCTCGCTTTCTCTATCATGTACCCAGCTTTCTCTCCCTTTCTCTATTATGTACCCAGCTTTCTCTCCCTTTCTCTATTATGTACCCAGCTTTCTCTCCCTTTCTCTATTATTACCCAGCTTTCTCTCCCTTTCTCTATTATGTACTCAGCTTTCTCTCCCTTTCTCTATCATGTACCCAGCTTTCTCTCACTTTCTCTATTATGTACCCAGCTTTCTCTCCCTTTCTCTATTATGTACCCAGCTTTCTCTCCCTTTCTCTATTATGTACCCAGCTTTCTCTCCCTTTCTCTATTATGTACCCAGCTTTCTCTCGCTTTCTCTATTATGTACCCAGCTTTCTCTCCCTTTCTCTATTATTACCCAGCTTTCTCTATTATGTAACCAGCTTTCTCTATTATGTACCCAGCTTTCTCTCCCTATCTCTATTATGTACCCAGCTTTCTCTCCCTATCTCTATTATGTACCCAGCTTTCTCTCCCTTTCTCTATCATGTACCCAGCTTTCTTTCCCTTTCTCTATTATTACCCAGCTTTCTCTCCCTTTCTCTATCATGTACCCAGCTTTCTCTCCCTTTCTCTATTATGTACCCAGCTTTCTCTCCCTTTCTCTATTATGTACCCAGCTTTCTCTCCCTTTCTCTATCATGTACCTAGCTTTCTCTCCCTTTCTCTATTATGTACCCAGCTTTCTCTCCCTTTCTCTATTATGTACCCAGCTTTCTCTCCCTTTCTCTATTATTACGCAGCTTTCTCTCCCTATCTCTATTATGTACCCAGCTTTCTCTCCCTTTCTCTATTATGTACCCAGCTTTCTCTCCCTTTCTCTATTATGTACCCAGCTTTCTCTCCCTTTCTCTATTATGTACCCAGCTTTCTCTCCCTTTCTCTATTATGTACCCAGCTTTCTCTCCCTTTCTCTATTATTACCCAGCTTTCTCTCCCTATCTCTATTATGTACCCAGCTTTCTCTCCCTTTCTCTATTATGTACCCAGCTTTCTCTCCCTTTCTCTATTATGTACCCAGCTTTCTCTCCCTTTCTCTATTATGTACCCAGCTTTCTCTCCCTTTCTCTATTATGTACCCAGCTTTCTCTATTATGTACCCAGCTTTCTCTCCCTTTCTCTATTATGTACCCAGCTTTCTCTCCCTTTCTCTATTATGTACCCAGCTTTCTCTATTATGTACCCAGCTTTCTCTCCCTTTCTCTATTATGTACCCAGCTTTCTCTCCCTTTCTCTATTATATACTCAGCTTTCTCTCCCTTTCTCTATTATGTACCCAGCTTTCTCTCGCTTTCTCTATCATGTACCCAGCTTTCTCTCCCTTTCTCTATTATGTACCCAGCTTTCTCTCCCTTTCTCTATTATGTACCCAGCTTTCTCTCCCTTTCTCTATTATTACCCAGCTTTCTCTCCCTTTCTCTATTATGTACTCAGCTTTCTCTCCCTTTCTCTATCATGTACCCAGCTTTCTCTCACTTTCTCTATTATGTACCCAGCTTTCTCTCCCTTTCTCTATTATGTACCCAGCTTTCTCTCCCTTTCTCTATTATGTACCCAGCTTTCTCTCCCTTTCTCTATTATGTACCCAGCTTTCTCTCGCTTTCTCTATTATGTACCCAGCTTTCTCTCCCTTTCTCTATTATTACCCAGCTTTCTCTATTATGTACCCAGCTTTCTCTATTATGTACCCAGCTTTCTCTATTATGTACCCAGCTTTCTCTCCCTATCTCTATTATGTACCCAGCTTTCTCTCCCTATCTCTATTATGTACCCAGCTTTCTCTCCCTTTCTCTATCATGTACCCAGCTTTCTTTCCCTTTCTCTATTATTACCCAGCTTTCTCTCCCTTTCTCTATCATGTACCCAGCTTTCTCTCCCTTTCTCTATTATGTACCCAGCTTTCTCTCCCTTTCTCTATTATGTACCCAGCTTTCTCTCACTTTCTCTATCATGTACCTAGCTTTCTCTCCCTTTCTCTATTATGTACCCAGCTTTCTCTCCCTTTCTCTATTATGTACCCAGCTTTCTCTCCCTTTCTCTATTATTACGCAGCTTTCTCTCCCTATCTCTATTATGTACCCAGCTTTCTCTCCCTTTCTCTATTATGTACCCAGCTTTCTCTCCCTTTCTCTATTATGTACCCAGCTTTCTCTCCCTTTCTCTATTATGTACCCAGCTTTCTCTCCCTTTCTCTATTATGTACCCAGCTTTCTCTCCCTTTCTCTATTATTACCCAGCTTTCTCTCCCTATCTCTATTATGTACCCAGCTTTCTCTCCCTTTCTCTATTATGTACCCAGCTTTCTCTCCCTTTCTCTATTATGTACCCAGCTTTCTCTCCCTTTCTCTATTATGTACCCAGCTTTCTCTCCCTTTCTCTATTATGTACCCAGCTTTCTCTATTATGTACCCAGCTTTCTCTCCCTTTCTCTATTATGTACCCAGCTTTCTCTCCCTTTCTCTATTATGTACCCAGCTTTCTCTATTATGTACCCAGCTTTCTCTCCCTTTCTCTATTATGTACCCAGCTTTCTCTCCCTTTCTCTATTATGTACTCAGCTTTCTCTCCCTTTCTCTATTATGTACTCAGCTTTCTCTCCCTTTCTCTATTATGTACCCAGCTTTCTCTCCCTTTCTCTATTATGTACCCAGCTTTCTCTCCCTTTCTCTATTATGTACCCAGCTTTCTCTCCCTTTCTCTATTATGTACCCAGCTTTCTCTCCCTTTCTCTATTATGTACCCAGCTTTCTCTCCCTTTCTCTATAATGTACCCAGCTTTCTCTATTATGTACCCAGCTTTCTCTCCCTTTCTCTATTATGTACCCAGCTTTCTCTCCCTTTCTCTATTATGTACCCAGCTTTCTCTATTATGTACCCAGCTTTCTCTCCCTTTCTCTATTATGTACCCAGCTTTCTCTCCCTTTCTCTATTATGCACTCAGCTTTCTCTCCCTTTCTCTATTATGTACCCAGCTTTCTCTCCCTTTCTCTATTATGTACCCAGCTTTCTCTCCCTTTCTCTATTATGTACCCAGCTTTCTCTCCCTTTCTCTATTATGTACCCAGTTTTCTCTCCCTTTCTCTATTATGTACCCAGCTTTCTCTCCCTTTCTCTATTATGTACCCAGCTTTCTCTCCCTTTCTCTATTATGTACCCAGCTTTCTCTCCCTTTCTCTATTATGTACCCAGCTTTCTCTCCCTTTCTCTATTATGTACCCAGCTTTCTCTCCCTTTCTCTATTATGTACCCAGCTTTCTCTCCCTTTCTCTATTATGTACCCAGCTTTCTCTCCCTTTCTCTATTATGTACCCAGCTTTCTCTCCCTTTCTCTATTATGTACTCAGCTTTCTCTCCCTTTCTCTATTATGTACCCAGCTTTCTCTCACTATGTCTATTATTACCCAGCTTTCTCTACCTATCTCTATTATTACCCAGCTTTCTCTCCCTTTCTCTATTATGTATCCAGCTTTCTCTCCCTTTCTCTATTATTACCCAGCTTTCTCTCCCTTTCTCTATTATGTACCCAGCTTTCTCTATTATGTACCCAGCTTTCTCTATTATGTACCCAGCTTTCTCTCCCTTTCTCTATTATGTACCCAGCTTTCTCTCCCTTTCTCTGTTATGTACCCAGCTTTCTCTCCCTTTCTCTATTATGTACCCAGCTTTCTCTCCCTTTCTCTATTATTACCCAGCTCTCTCTCCCTTTCTCTATTATTACCCAGCTCTCTCTCCCTTTCTCTATTATTTCCCAGCTTTCTCTCCCTTTCTCTATCATGTACCCAGCTTTATCTCCCTTTCTCTATTATGTTCCCAGCTTTCTCTCCCTTTCTATATCATGTACCCAGCTTTCTCTCCCTTTCTCTATCATGTACCCAGCTTTCTCTCCCTATCTCTATCATGTACCTAGCTTTCTCTACCTATCTCTATTATGTACCCAGCTTTCTCTCCCTTTCTCTATTATGTACCCAGCTTTCTCTCCCTTTCTCTATTATGTACCCAGCTTTCTCTCCCTTTCTCTGTTATGTACCCAGCTTTCTCTCCCTATCTCTATTATGTACCCAGCTTTCTCTCCCTTTCTCTATTATGTACCCAGCTTTCTCTCCCTTTCTCTATTATGTACCCAGCTTTCTCTCCCTTTCTCTGTTATGTACCCAGCTTTCTCTCCCTATCTCTATTATGTACCCAGCTTTCTCTCCCTTTCTCTATCATGTACCCAGCTTTCTCTCCGTTTCTCTATTATGTACCCAGCTTTCTCTATTATGTACCCAGCTTTCTCTCCCTTTCTCTATTATGTACCCAGATTTCTCTCCCTTTCTCTATTATGTTCCCAGCTTTCTCTCCCTTTCTCTATTATGTGCCCAGCTTTCTCTCGCTTTCTCTATTATGTACCCTGCTTTCTCTCCCTTTCTCTATTATTACCCAGCTTTCTCTATTATGTACCCAGCTTTCTCTATTATGTACCCAGATTTCTCTCCCTATCTCTATTATGTACCCAGCTTTCTCTCCCTTTCTCTATCATGTACCTAGCTTTCTCTCCCTTTCTCTATTATGTACCCAGCTTTCTCTCCCTTTCTCTATTATGTACCCAGCTTTCTCTCCCTTTCTCTATTATTACCCAGCTTTCTCTCCCTTTCTCTATTATGTACTCAGCTTTCTCTCCCTTTCTCTATCATGTACCCAGCTTTCTCTCACTTTCTCTATTATGTACTCAGCTTTCTCTCGCTTTCTCTATCATGTACCCAGCTTTCTCTCCCTTTCTCTATTATGTACCCAGCTTTCTCTCCCTTTCTCTATTATGTACCCAGCTTTCTCTCCCTTTCTCTATTATTACCCAGCTTTCTCTCCCTTTCTCTATTATGTACTCAGCTTTCTCTCCCTTTCTCTATCATGTACCCAGCTTTCTCTCACTTTCTCTATTATGTACCCAGCTTTCTCTCCCTTTCTCTATTATGTACCCAGCTTTCTCTCCCTTTCTCTATTATGTACCCAGCTTTCTCTCCCTTTCTCTATTATGTATCCAGCTTTCTCTCGCTTTCTCTATTATGTACCCAGCTTTCTCTCCCTTTCTCTATTATTACCCAGCTTTCTCTATTATGTACCCAGCTTTCTCTATTATGTACCCAGCTTTCTCTATTATGTACCCAGCTTTCTCTCCCTATCTCTATTATGTACCCAGCTTTCTCTCCCTATCTCTATTATGTACCCAGCTTTCTCTCCCTTTCTCTATCATGTACCCAGCTTTCTTTCCCTTTCTCTATTATTACCCAGCTTTCTCTCCCTTTCTCTATCATGTACCCAGCTTTCTCTCCCTTTCTCTATTATGTACCCAGCTTTCTCTCCCTTTCTCTATTATGTACCCAGCTTTCTCTCCCTTTCTCTATCATGTACCTAGCTTTCTCTCCCTTTCTCTATTATGTACCCAGCTTTCTCTCCCTTTCTCTATTATGTACCCAGCTTTCTCTCCCTTTCTCTATTATTACGCAGCTTTCTCTCCCTATCTCTATTATGTACCCAGCTTTCTCTATTATGTACCCAGCTTTCTCTCCCTTTCTCTATTATGTACCCAGCTTTCTCTCCCTTTCTCTATTATGTACCCAGCTTTCTCTCCCTTTCTCTATTATGTACCCAGCTTTCTCTCCCTTTCTCTATTATTACCCAGCTTTCTCTCCCTATCTCTATTATGTACCCAGCTTTCTCTCCCTTTCTCTATTATGTACCCAGCTTTCTCTCCCTTTCTCTATTATGTACCCAGCTTTCTCTCCCTTTCTCTATTATGTACCCAGCTTTCTCTCCCTTTCTCTATTATGTACCCAGCTTTCTCTATTATGTACCCAGCTTTCTCTCCCTTTCTCTATTATGTACCCAGCTTTCTCTATTATGTACCCAGCTTTCTCTCCCTTTCTCTATTATGTACCCAGCTTTCTCTCCCTTTCTCTATTATGTACTCAGCTTTCTCTCCCTTTCTCTATTATGTACCCAGCTTTCTCTCGCTTTCTCTATCATGTACCCAGCTTTCTCTCCCTTTCTCTATTATGTACCCAGCTTTCTCTCCCTTTCTCTATTATGTACCCAGCTTTCTCTCCCTTTCTCTATTATTACCCAGCTTTCTCTCCCTTTCTCTATTATGTACTCAGCTTTCTCTCCCTTTCTCTATCATGTACCCAGCTTTCTCTCCCTTTCTCTATTATGTACCCAGCTTTCTCTCCCTTTCTCTATTATGTACCCAGCTTTCTCTCGCTTTCTCTATTATGTACCCAGCTTTCTCTCCCTTTCTCTATTATTACCCAGCTTTCTCTATTATGTACCCAGCTTTCTCTATTATGTACCCAGCTTTCTCTATTATGTACCCAGCTTTCTCTCCCTATCTCTATTATGTACCCAGCTTTCTCTCCCTATCTCTATTATGTACCCAGCTTTCTCTCCCTTTCTCTATCATGTACCCAGCTTTCTTTCCCTTTCTCTATTATTACCCAGCTTTCTCTCCCTTTCTCTATCATGTACCCAGCTTTCTCTCCCTTTCTCTATCATGTACCCAGCTTTCTCTCCCTTTCTCTATTATGTACCCAGCTTTCTCTCCCTTTCTCTATCATGTACCTAGCTTTCTCTCCCTTTCTCTATTATGTACCCAGCTTTCTCTCCCTTTCTCTATTATGTACCCAGCTTTCTCTCCCTTTCTCTATTATTACGCAGCTTTCTCTCCCTATCTCTATTATGTACCCAGCTTTCTCTCCCTTTCTCTATTATGTACCCAGCTTTCTCTCCCTTTCTCTATTATGTACCCAGCTTTCTCTCCCTTTCTCTATTATGTACCCAGCTTTCTCTCCCTTTCTCTATTATGTACCCAGCTTTCTCTCCCTTTCTCTATTATTACCCAGCTTTCTCTCCCTATCTCTATTATGTACCCAGCTTTCTCTCCCTTTCTCTATTATGTACCCAGCTTTCTCTCCCTTTCTCTATTATGTACCCAGCTTTCTCTCCCTTTCTCTATTATGTACCCAGCTTTCTCTCCCTTTCTCTATTATGTACCCAGCTTTCTCTATTATGTACCCAGCTTTCTCTCCCTTTCTCTATTATGTACCCAGCTTTCTCTCCCTTTCTCTATTATGTACCCAGCTTTCTCTATTATGTACCCAGCTTTCTCTCCCTTTCTCTATTATGTACCCAGCTTTCTCTCCCTTTCTCTATTATGTACTCAGCTTTCTCTCCCTTTCTCTATTATGTACCCAGCTTTCTCTCCCTTTCTCTATTATGTACCCAGCTTTCTCTCCCTTTCTCTATTATGTACCCAGCTTTCTCTCCCTTTCTCTATTATGTACCCAGCTTTCTCTCCCTTTCTCTATTATGTACCCAGCTTTCTCTCCCTTTCTCTATAATGTACCCAGCTTTCTCTATTATGTACCCAGCTTTCTCTCCCTTTCTCTATTATGTACCCAGCTTTCTCTCCCTTTCTCTATTATGTACCCAGCTTTCTCTATTATGTACCCAGCTTTCTCTCCCTTTCTCTATTATGTACCCAGCTTTCTCTCCCTTTCTCTATTATGTACTCAGCTTTCTCTCCCTTTCTCTATTATGTACCCAGCTTTCTCTCCCTTTCTCTATTATGTACCCAGCTTTCTCTCCCTTTCTCTATTATGTACCCAGCTTTCTCTCCCTTTCTCTATTATGTACCCAGTTTTCTCTCCCTTTCTCTATTATGTACCCAGCTTTCTCTCCCTTTCTCTATTATGTACCCAGCTTTCTCTCCCTTTCTCTATTATGTACCCAGCTTTCTCTCCCTTTCTCTATTATGTACCCAGCTTTCTCTCCCTTTCTCTATTATGTACCCAGCTTTCTCTCCCTTTCTCTATTATGTACCCAGCTTTCTCTCCCTTTCTCTATTATGTACCCAGCTTTCTCTCCCTTTCTCTATTATGTACCAAGCTTTCTCTCCCTTTCTCTATTATGTACTCAGCTTTCTCTCCCTTTCTCTATTATGTACTCAGCTTTCTCTCCCTTTCTCTATTATGTACCCAGCTTTCTCTCCCTTTCTCTATCATGTACTCAGCTTTCTCTCCCTTTCTCTATCATGTACCCAGCTTTCTCTATTATGTACCCAGCTTTCTCTCCCTTTCTCTATTATGTACCCAGCTTTCTCTCCCTCTCTCTATTATGTACTCAGCTTTCTCTCCCTTTCTCTATTATGTACCCAGCTTTCTCTCCCTTTCTCTATTATGTACCCAGCTTTCTCTCCCTTTCTCTATTATGTACCCAGCTTTCTCTCCCTTTCTCTATTATGTACCCAGTTTTCTCTCCCTTTCTCTATTATGTACCCAGCTTTCTCTCCCTTTCTCTATTATGTACTCAGCTTTCTCTCCCTTTCTCTATTATGTACCCAGCTTTCTCTCCCTTTCTCTATTATGTACCCAGCTTTCTCTCCCTTTCTCTATTATGTACCCAGCTTTCTCTCCCTTTCTCTATTATGTACCCAGCTTTCTCTCCCTTTCTCTATTATGTACCCAGCTTTCTCTCCCTTTCTCTATTATGTACTCAGCTTTCTCTCCCTTTCTCTATTATGTACCCAGCTTTCTCTCCCTTTCTCTATCATGTACTCAGCTTTCTCTCCCTTTCTCTATTATGTACCCAGCTTTCTCTATTATGTACCCAGCTTTCTCTATTATGTACCCAGCTTTCTCTCCCTTTCTCTATTATGTACCCAGCTTTCTCTCCCTTTCTCACACCTGTCGCAGCCTTGGGAGCTCTTTAGACAGAGCTTCGTTTGCACTCGCAGTGGCTAATTTATGCACGCGCATGCAACTGCGTTTAAATGGATGGACACGGCTGCGTTTCTCAGACCACCCCCCGTCACCACCCCCAAACGCTGACAACCTGTCATTCACTCTGCAATGGATTCCTATGTGCGTCCGTAATCGCAGTGCGATCGCTGTGCCCGCGCAGTGCGGCTTATATGCATGCTCTATAGCGTCCATCTCTGAATCAGGCCCATCAATCAGTATAGCTTACAAAATCACTTGAGTTTCAGAAATCACTGTAGAACAGAGGGGGTTATTCAGCTGCGGATGCTAGATGTTGGCAGCTGTGATGGTAATGTAGCTGGAAGCATCACGCCTCTTGTATGCTTTACTGATCTGAGCTGTGTCCAAGGCCACAGCATCACATCATCTGCAAATTGCAATCCCTTTAGCCATGGTGTCATGGAAGCCGAACGCCGCAGATTAGTAAAAGAGGCCAGGAAATCTCCGTGAGCCGACAGAGATCCTGGCTTTTCCACCCCCCCCCCCAACGGTGGCAACATGCCTCTGCTTTGAGAAGTGGAGGTCGTCGCCGCCACCTCCCCGCCCAAAAATGGCAGCAGACTGTCAATCACTGACAAGCTGCTACCGGACTGCGTGCTGGATTGATTATGCTGTCTGCCACAGTCTGAATGTAGCGAGTGCTGAGCTGCTCATGAGCCTGCCAGAGTTTGACAGTGTGTATGAAGCCAGCACCTCAGCCCCAGAATCTGTGTAATTTAAGAGTGTCTCAGTTTTATGGCATTGTGTGACAGTGTGTGGCCCTGACAAAGTATAGAGCAGGCGCAGTTAAACCAAAGAGAAATAAAAAAGCAAAGGTCACACATACGCAGTGGGGGAAATTACATTGGGTAACAGGTAAACACATCGCTGCCAGCATCATGATTTTTGGATTGATCTTATTCATACATCATAGCTCCAGTACTGATCAAAAAAATATATTAACCATATATCGGGCATGAAGATCAATCTTACCAAAAGTTCACTCTTCAATGCCCATCCCTAATCTAAATGACAGAGTGAAAATAAAGCTGTCTATTATCTGTGGGCTACATACAAAAGCAGCCAGTATTTACCCTGCATGCACAGAAATAATTGTATGTGCACCTCTTGCATTGCAGCAGGGTTTTTCCAGGTGTATAGTCACCCCTTTTTATTTTCTGTGCTTTACTTCCACCTCAGGATCGACCACATAGGACCTGAGTCGCACGTGGCGCCAATATTCATGCAAATGGTCAATGTTTTTCATCCACGCAGATATCTAAGCCGCTAAAAAGTCGCACAGCGCATGCATCGCACAGTGTGTACGCTCAGAGGCGCAGAACAGTTGAGACGCAAGGGGGTATATTTACTAAAGTGCGAGTTTCTAGAAGTGGAGATGTTGCCCATAGCAACCAATCAGATTCTACCTAATATTTATCTAGCACCTTCTAGAAGATAATAGCTAGAATATGATTGGTTGCTATGGGCAACATCTCCACCTCTAAAATCCCGCACTTTAGTATATATACCCCAAGGTCTCAGAAATGTATTGGGCGTTCCCTGGTGGTGTCTGGGTGGCTATTTAGACGCACAGTGATGCACTGTATGATGGGTATGTTATGAGCGTGTGGCATAAGCAGTTGCGAACTCAGACGCTTAATTGCTTACATTGGAGGCCACACACTGATGGAGAATCTGCAGGTGTAAGTTTCGATGGTGCGTCCGACTGTCCCGTCTAACGATCCACAAAGTGGGCGTTTCGCCCCTGCACAGTCAGACACATGCTTGTACACCAGTGGAGGGACTGGTATTAGCGTTAGTATAAAATCACACATGCTAAAATGGCCGCAGCAGTGCGCAACTCTGAATGAGCCCCTTCATGTATTTTATAATGCGGCTTTGCTTTTGTATCAGGACCGTTGTATATGATGTTTGGGTTGTACCATGTTTTGATCCGTTTCGCATAGAATCGTTCTATTCTTTCAGTTGTTTTATTGTGAAACGTGTGATAAAAAAAACAATGCCAGTGAGATTCCCCAACTCTCTCTATTTATCAACATTATTTTTACTAAAATAATGTGAAAAAGGGTGTTTTGTGTTTTCACACCCTTTTCACATTATTTTAGTATCACCTGTAGTTATTACAGGGCAATTGGAGTAGAATTCGTCAAATTCTACTCCAACCCCTAAGTATCACTTATTTTTAGTAAAGCAGATCGCATTTCCCATAATTGTAATGGGAAATGTGATCTGACCATAGTTACTAAAAATAAATGTGAAAAAAATATCGGGGAAAGCCCTGTGATAATAACGCCACCTGGAGGTGGCGTTATCCAGGGTCTCCCCCGGTTACCGGACTCCTGCTCTGCTCTAACGGGGAGAGCAGAGCCGGGAGTCGGTCCCAGTAATCAGCTGTGTGGTCTAAACAGACCGCAAGCTGATTACTGTAAAAAAAAAGAAAAAAAAATTAGTAAAAAAAAACATTACTTACCTGACTCCAGGGACCGGTGATCGGGCCTCCGGTGATGTCCCCTCCGGTCAGCTGGTCTCCCACAGTGCACTGCTGCCCGGTCATCAGGTGATCGGGCCCCAGTGCAGTATGGGAGATAAACCTGACCGGAGGAATGGAGAACATCACTGGAGGCCTGGAGCATGCAGGTAAGTGTAAGTAAGAGAGAGGGGGGGTCGTGGGGGAGAGGGGGGTCATGGGGGGAGGGGGGGTCGCGGGGGCAGGGCTTAGCGCCGGGGGCGGGGCTTAGCGCCGGGGGGGATAGCAGCGGCGACCGGTCGACGCATGCGCGGGCACTTAATCACGGTGTTTTTTGCGAAAATACCGTGATAAGGCTCCGAAGGGGATTAGCAGGGACAGAGCTTTATCGCAAGCTCTGTCCCTGCAAGGGATTTGTAGTAAATCCCTTTGATATTGCCTGAATTCGCAATGCGAATTCACTCAGTAATATCACACTACAATCTGCATTACCAATGCGGATTGTAGTAAATAGAGCCCTAGGTCTTATTTGTTCTAGGTGACTTTAGATACTTTCCTGCACTTTACATTGTAAACTGTTTACTGCACTATTAATAGCTCCTTTGTGGAACGTAACTTTCATTTTACATTTACTAGTTCTTCAAGTGCTACTTTGTAGTCCTGAACGGAGGGCAATAGGTTAATTACTCCCATTAATTCAAGTTTTGTAGGCTGCTTTGTGATGGAAGACTCTTGTGAAGCTGATTTATTGCCGGCCGTTCATAATCTCTCATCTGTTGTAGTTTATGCTTTTATGTATTTGTTGTTTATCCGTTTTACATCTAGAGGGCTGGTCAGGAAATGGTGGTGTCCTTATACCCTGTCTGTCAACTTTAAATGGTAGAACATCAGCCTTAGAACACAGGATGATCGGGACATGTGTATTATTGGTGGCAGCGAGGCCGACATCATTCCTTATCACTGCATATATTTATGTGGCTATGGGGGTATGCGTTCGGCATCCCATCGGTCAGGATACCAACGCTTACATTACCGGCGCCAAAATACCGACGCCTGTCAGAATCCCAACGCCGGCATCCCGAGCGGTGGGATGCCGAAGGTAAGTAACTGGTTTTGGGAGAGGGTTAGGGTTAGGCACTTGGGGGAGGGTTAGGCACTAATGGGGTAGGGTTAGGTTTAGGGTGCGGGGAGGGGGAGGTTAGGTTCAGGAACTAAGGGGGAGGTAAGGTCCCAAAAAGGGAGGGTTAAGGTATGGAGAGGGGGAGGGTTAGCATCATGCCCGGTTTAAGGTCTGTGGGGGCCCCTGGGCAACAAACTTGTGGGGGCCTCTTATGCAATGTCCCCAGTAGCAGTGCCCCTTATGCAGTGCCCCCAGTAATGGTCCCCCATATGCAGTGCCCACTGTAGTAATGCCCCTTATGCAGTGCCCCCAGTAGTGGTCCCCCTATGCAGTGCCCCTTATATAATGCCCCCAGTAGTGGTCCCCCTATACAGTGCCCCCAGTAGTAGCCCCCCCTATGCTTTGCCCCCAGTAGTAGTCCCCCCCTATACAGTTGGGCCAGTAGTTGTCCCCCCTATACAGTTGGGCCAGTAGTTGTCCCCACTATGCATTGACCCTAGAAAATACCCCCCAGTGCCCCCATGAAGCTGCCTCCTATACAGTGAATCCTATAGCGGCCCCCCTATGCAGTGCCCTCTGTAGTGGCCCCCTCCCCATGCAGTCCCCTGTAGCTGCCCCCCTATGCAGTGACCTCTGTAGTGGCCCCTTCCCCTATGCACACACAAACACACACACACAAAAAAATCACCACTTACCTGAATCCCCGCTCCTGACGCGACCGCTGCTGCCCGCTCCGAGTCCGGGCTCTTCCACTGCACTATGAGAGAGACGTCAGCGTCATGACGTCTCTCCCATTATCAGCAGATGCGGGGAGGAGCCAGAAGTCGGAGCTCATGAGTGAGCTCCGGCCGGCTCCCTCCGTTGTGCAGCAGCCAATGAGAGTCTGTGTGACTCTCATCGGCTGCTGTAACATACACACAGCTGCCGCCGGCGGCTGTGTGTATGTCACTGTGTAGTGTAGACTGCGCTCACTGCGCGGTCTACACAACACTAGCGGAGCGGCACTAGCGGCGGGTGCAGACAGCGCACCGCTGCTAGTGGGGGCCCCTCCGGGTGTGCTCCTCCTCCTCTCACTGTTCCATTCTCCACCTCCCTTGTGTCTCTGTGCTCTTCTCTCTGTACACGGTCTTCCCCCTTCCCCTTCTTCCCACCCTGCCCTATTACTACTACTACTGTACCTCATATTTCTGTTCCTGGTCCTCTTCCTCCCATTATTGGGTCTTCTCCTCCTTTCTTCTCTCTGTTTTGGCTCCTCCTGGTTTCCCTTATTTTTGTGGTAGATCACAGCATTCCCCATGTTGCTCTCATTACCCTATTCCCCCCATACACACACACATACCCCCTTGTTTTTTGGGTCTTCTCACCCTTATAAGGGTCTCCTTTCATCCGGATTCCACACACAATGCTGTTGCTCACTTAGCGATTTTGTGCAGCTGCACGTGTGCGAAAATGTATTAAGACCCCTATGTCGCATGCGTTACGCAGAGGGTACGCACAAGGGCGCTGGTGTGACCGGGACAGACGGTATCAGAAATGTGGTGGAAAAGTGATGGGTGTTCTTGAGGGATGACTGGGCGTTTCGTTCGGTGGGCATGTTATGGGAGTGTGGCGCGGGCGTGTCAGTGGCTGCGTTCCCAGGCGCAGAGCCGCAGGTAAAGGTGGTAGTCAGACGGAGACGCCTCACCTGCCATAGGGCTGATGCAAGTTTCAATGGTGCAACTGATGGCGGTATTACGGCGTGCACGGACGCTATATATGTGCGCATGCCAATCCTTGTACAGATGTACACAAGGGAAGGGCTGTGTAGCAGCATATGCACAAGTACGCTGACTGGAGACCGCCACTCGACTTCTGCATGCGCTTCTGTGTGTGAATCAGGCCCCATTACTTATATATCGGAGCTTTGAATGACTAACTGGAGTAAATGGGGCATTTTTCAGGTTTTTTCTTTACAAAGATATTTTCTCTTTTGAATGTAACACTACAAATGGGTAGATGGTATTATTCCGGGAGACACTCGGGAAGACCCTTCTTCCATCTGTGAAGGTCATTCCAGTCAGTAGGTATAACACTGCTAAGATGACACTAACTTGCTTTGCAAGGCTGCATATGCTGGGACTAGTGTGTGCGGGCGGGGACTGGGCAGATGGCTGCTGGCTTTGCAGTGAGACTGATGACTCTGGAACACAGCTGCTGGCAGAATCCCGTATAGCAGTAAGTTGCTTCTATTAAGGTTTGGTGATGGTTAAACTAAGAGGTCAGTGCGACAGACCGGGGAAGTGTGCTGTTATCTCCTGGCTCTGTTATAATTCACACACTCATTTATATATCTGTAAATGTCATGGACACTATATAAAGGACTCTGGTCATCAGTTCTACATATAAACTACCCCATGGCCGATAACATATTCCGTCACCCCCTCCCACCAGCAGCAGCAACTATGTATCATAATAACTTGTCTGGAAATAATGAGACCAGACAGGTATTGGGGGGGGGGCAAAAAGGTCAGCTTTTAGTTAATATAATTAAATTATGCTATTTAAGGGCTCTATTTACTACAATCCGTATTCAGAATGCAGATTGTAGTGATATTACCAATATCACAGGAATGTACTAAAAATCCCTTGCAGGGAAAGAGCTTGCGATAAAGTTCTGTCCCTGCGAATCCCATCCACACACTTATTACTGTATTTTTCGAAAAAAATACAGTGACAAGTGCGCCGACTGTCCACCGCTACCCCCCCTCCACGTTCGAGACCCTCCCCACGGCCCCCCCATGACCCCTCCCCCTCCTTAATTGCACTTACCTGCAGTGATCGGGACTCCGGTGATGTCTTCCCTCCTGTCAGCTGGTGTCCCATACTGCACTGTAACCCGGTCAGCTGATGACCGGGTCACAGTGCAGGATGGGAGACCAGCTGACCGGAGGGAGGACATCACAGTAGCCCCGATCTCCGGTCCCTGGACTCAGGTAAGTTATTTTCTTTTTTACTATTTTTTTTTTTTTAGTTTTTTAGCAGTGATCGGCTTGTGGTCTGTTTAGACCACACAGCTGATCACTGGGGCCGGCTCTGCTCTGCCTGTTAGAGGCCTGCCTGTAACCGGGGGAAACCCTGGATAACGCCCCCTCCATGTGGCGTTATTATCACAGGGCTTCCCCCGGTATTTTTTTCACAATTTATTTTTAGTAACTTTGGCCAGATCACATTTCCCATTATAATTATGGGAACACAAACTTACCGCATCTGTAGGCAGTGCTGTGCATGCGCTGGTTTTACAGATGTAACAGCGCATGCGCAGCACTGTTTCCAGATGCGATAAGGTAGTGTAGACAGGGAAAAGTATCTATTTCCCAAAAAGCTATCATCGCAAAAATGACAGCTTTTCGGAATAGATACTTATGGAGAGGTGGAATGATGAATTCGACCTATAATTAGGTAGAACTCCATGCGAGTTCTAAACATAATTATCTCTAAAAATTTGACGGAGGTAATTAGGTTTAGAACCCACATGGAGTTCTACCTAATTACCGGAAGAATTCATCATTCCTCCTCTCCATAACTATCTATTCCGAAAAGCTGTCATTTTTGCGATGACAGCTTTTCGGACATAGCTGGAATCTGTGCTGCACATGCGCTGTTACATCTGTAAAACCAGCACATGGAGCAGCACTACCTACAGCTGTGGTAATTTTGTGTCCTCCCCCCTCAGCTCACCTCCCCCCCGTCCCCGCACTTACCTGCCCGCTGCAGCGCCTCCGGCTCCGGTAGCTGGTCTGACACGTATTCTCCCAGCAGACCACAGTAAGGTTTAGAGAAAAAAAAAAACTTTTTTTTTTCTAAACTTTATTGTGTTCATCTGGGAGAACACATGTAGGAACAGCCACCGGAGCCAGAGGACGGACCAGAGTGCCGGAGGGAGATTCTGGGGGACCTGTCCACGGTGACACAGGTAAGTTTTACCTGCTATTCGCCACCTCATAGTGGCGAATAGTTACTCAATCAAATTCCGAAAATACATCATTTTCGGAATTTGATGAATAGTATAATTTCCTGACTCATCAACGCTAAGCCCAAACCCCTGGACCTAGAAACATGTAAATCGGTGAGTATAGGCCTTCCATGACGTAGGGGCCCACTAAGGAAAGAATTTTTGAAATACGACTCCAATGGGGTTGAAAATGGCTAAAATGTTTCCTTCCCCTGTGCAATGTCCTGACTGACTGTCTCATCGTGGCTGTAGCACAGTTCATATTCAAACACCAACTGTCACCCCAAGTGCTGCCAAACATCACTGGCAGTTGGTGTGGCTCCACTATTTGAATAGCGAGGGAAGGAAATGTGTTACTACACAGGTGAGGGAGTGGAATGCCAAATGTGTTACTACGGGGTGAAGGAAGGGAATGTATTACAACACTGACGAGGGAGGGGAATTTGTTACTACATGGCTGAGTGGAGGTCATGTGTTACTACAGAGGTGAGGGAGGGGAATGTGTTACTGCAGGGGTGAGCAGGGGTAATGTGTTACTACAGAGGTGAGGGAGGAGAATGTGTTACTCCAGAGGTGAGGGAGGGTAATAAGTTACTACAGGTGTGAGTGGGGGTAATGTGTTACTATAGGTGTGAGGGAGGGATTGTATTTCTACACAGATGAGGGAGGGTAATGTCGAATGTGTTACAACATGGGCGAGGGAGGGAAATGTGTTACTACACAGGTGAGAGAGTGGAATGTGTTAGTACACAGATGAGGGAAGGTAATGTCTTACTATAGCAGTGAAACATTACTATAGAGGTGAAGAATGAATGTGTTATTGGAGTGGTGAGATGGAAATGTAAACAGGAAATATCTAAGGTCTACCCGGGTGAAACCGGGTACATCATCTAGTGTTTTATATATATATGTACTTCTGTTCAGCGCAGACGGAACACTGTGAGCCTGGTAAGGGTGGCAGGAGGGCACTGAGCTACTGAGGTGCCTCACCAGCCTACCTGTGGGAGGCCATCCTATTGCATGGAGTTTGCAACCAAAGTTCCATTGCGCTGTGCCTGTTCCCCAGTCACTGGAAGGCCCTGTACTTTCTGGGTGCTCCCAGACACATCATCTGCATTGGCCATCACGGTTGTTCTCCTCTCTACTCCCCCAGACATGAACTGGGTGGGCTTCGGTTTGCCGGATATACATCCCCTGCTTTCAGCGTGGCTAGATATTTGTGCTACTGTATAACATCAATGCAGACTGAATAGGTTATGTTCACATTCCCAGTGGTAACAAGCCCTGTTATTACTCACAGACATTTGATTATGTGTTTGTCTGGTTGCTTATTCAAAACCAATAGTTACTGGAAACTGCTAAGTTTGAATTCAAGGCTGTGTCACTGATGTAAGGATCATATTTGAAGTACTCTCTGGTGTCAGACGGATGAAAGGTTTGCTGATGTTCTTAAGTGACGCTTACCATCAGGATGCTGATTCCAAAAGCTCTTTGTAGTTAATGGGTATTAGGTTGTTGCATGATTGGTTTTCAGAAGACTTCCTCTACCCAGTTGGGACTGTACTGACTTACGGTTGTTTCGTACAGCTGTAGGGCCAACCGGTCTGCTGTTCTTCCTTTGTGTGATCTCCGGCATTTATGCTGACCGAAACGAGTAGCAACCAGGTCATATTGCTGCCCTTGATTTGATCCCTGTGATTGGGTTGGGGCTTTGCCGACCACTGGGTTTGGGCTTGTGTGGCCTCGGTTTCCTGTGCTTCGGCCCTGTAGTTCCTGTTTGTCTGTTTGTGGCCTATGTCTTCCGGGAGGGTGCCTAACCCTAACCTCCCCCGGGGGTGCCTAACCCTATCCCCCCCTTACTCTAGCCTAACCCTAACTCTCCCGGGGGGGTGCCTAACCATAAGTTCCCTCTGCTGCATCACGTTGCAAAGGGTCTCACTACAAGATGCTGTCGATGTTGATTGACAGCTCGCCCCGTTTTGTAGGCGGAGAGGGGTGGTGGCTGGCGTTTGTGGGCGGCCCTACTGACATCACAAGTGATGTCAGTAGTGGACTTCCTGCTCTATTAGAGCAGGAAGTCAACTCGGGTTTGCGAGTGTTGAGACCCTATCACAGGGTCTCCTCGCAAGCCCGATAGTCGCGATAATCGCGACCATCACCAGGTCACCTGCAAAGACTGTAGGTGGTCACCCACAGCTTAGCGAGCAGCCTGGAGGCCGAAAAAAAACAAAAGAAAAACCCCACCTTGATTCAGAGCGAGAGCTCGCAAACAGCAAGCGCCTCTGAATCAGGCCCTTAGCTCCGTGATTGTAGCTTGTATAATAACTGGAATTTTCAATATATCATTTTTGCCATTTCTGGAGAATAAAACGTGGGCTTTTTCACTGCTGTTACTTGTCACTGTTCTGCTATAGAGGATTAGTGCATGATGGTTTATATTTTTTCTGTAGGGGTCAGCCAATGCTATTGTTTTTCCTGTGGGAAGCAATTTTTTGTTTTTGTTTCTGTGGGGGCGAGCCAATGTTATTTTTGTGGGGGCTAAAGTAGGTGTGTGTTATTTCTCTGGGGCCAATGTATGTGCGTTTTATTCCTGTGGGGTCAAATGTATGTGTATTTTATTTCTCTGGGGTCAATGTAGGTGTGTGTTATATCTCTGGGGTCAATGTAGGTGTGTGTTATATCTCTGGGGCCAATGTATGTGTGTTTTATATCTCTGGGGCCAATGTAGGTGTGTTTTATTCCTGTGGAGGTGTGTGTGTGTGTGTGTGTGTGTGTGTGTGTGTGTGTGTGTGTGTGTGTGTGTGTGTCTGTGTGTGTGTGTGTGTGTGTGTGTGTGTGTGTGTGTGTCTGTGTGTGTGTGTGTGTGTGTGTTTCAGAGGCAGCACGCACCACATTGCCGGATGGAGTGCCTTGGAAATGTTAAAATCTTGCATAGTGTGCCTCAAGTTGAAAAAGGTTGAAAATAACTGGTATGGGGTGTACACACCAACTCTGGCCTCTGGTTACAGCTCCTCCCCTTCTCAGTATAGGTCCTTGAACAATTTTAGCCCCAGGCCCATGTGGCCCTTAATCCAGCCCTGAAAATGGTGACCTTTAGTTTCTACCAAAGTTGAGTGACCTCACACAGGGGCCTATTCATCAACACTAAATTAACGTTTTTAAGGACATTTTCCTAAAATAACGTTATTTTAGTATTCATGAAGCCACTTAGCACAGGAGATATCACTGACATCTCCTTGCTAAGTCCCCCTGCGTTAATTTCCACACTCCCCATACATTAGTACATTAGTACGGGGATGTGAAAATTATGGTATTCATCAAATTCCGAAAATTATGAATTTTCTGAATTTGATGGAGGTACTATCCGCCACTGTGAGGTGGCGAATAGCAGGTGACACCTACCTGCTTCCAGCTGGACAGGTCCCCCGGCGTCTCCCTCCGGCGCTCTGGTGCGTCCCGGGAGGCTGGTCGGACACTGTGTTCTCCCAGCAGAACACAATAAAGATTAGAGAAAAAAAAAACAACTTTTTTTTTTTCTAATCTGTACTGTGGTGTGCTGGGAGACCATGTGACAGACCAGCAGGACGGAGCCAGAGGCTGCTGCGCGGACAGGTAAGTGCGGGACGGGGGGGAGGTGAGCGGGGGTGGAGGGGGGGACACAAACTTACCACATGTGTAGGCAGTGCTGCGCATGTGCTGGGTTAACGAATGTAACAGCGCATGCGCAGCACTGATTCCAGCTGCGGTAAGTTAGTGTAGAGAGGGATAACTATCTATTTCCTGAAAAGCTGTCATCGCAAAAATGACAGGTATTCGGAATAGATAGTTATAGGGAGGCGGAATGATGAATTCCTCTGGTAATTAGGTAGAACTCCATGCGAGTTCTAAACCTAATTACCTCCAGGGAAAGTTTAGTAATGATGAATAGGCCCCACAGGCTGTGTATGGTGTATCAAGTCACATGATCAGCATGCTACGGTGAAAACTCCCATTCTGCATGCATTTTACCGTTGCTATCTATCTATTTATATCAATCATTTAGGTTAAAATAAGCTCACATTACAAGGTCAGTAGCATATTAACAGATACAGTAGACAATTTACAGTTCTATAGCAAGTCTCATGATCAGCCTACCGAGGTTATAAATCATAGCCTAAATGCATTCCACCATCTCTCTTTCTCGCTCTCATCTATCTATCTATCTATCTATCTATCTATCTATCTTTATTTTCATATAAAACATTTAGGGGCCTATTCATCATCACTTAATTTTTACAATAGCATTTTCACCTGCTTTTGTAAAAATTAAGCATTTGGGCCATTCATCACGAGGGTAAAGCAGGAGATATCACAGATATCCTGCTTACCTTCCTCTGGCGGAATGTTAATTAAGAGTTAATCAAGCTCCGAAAATACGATATTTCGGAGTTGACTGCGGGAGCATTCGCCATCTTCAGATGGCGAATGCTCCCTCTTGTGCATCGCAACCCACTCCCCTATGGGAAGGAGGTCCGAGTCGAGATGCAGAGAGAGATCCTTTCGGATCCCTCCGCCCCTGTCCGCCGGGGCTCTTGTGAGCATGTGTGACCTGTAGGTCTCGCATGCGCAGGTTTCACTGCTCCGACAGGGGCAGTGAAGTTGCTCGCGGGACAGCTGATTTTCGCATCAGCTTTTACCGCGCCGGAGCAATGCTGAATTGCTCAGGATTCCGTGGTGAGTTAGAATGTTAGTTATCGGGGTCCGTCCCCGATAATTGACATCATGAATAGACCACTAAGGATAAAATAAGCATACCTTACATTGTGAGATGTCATATCAGCAGATAGAGTTGATAACTGACAGTTCTATACAAAATGGTGACCTTTCTACTTCAGGGTCCATAGGGTATCCACAGGCTACCTTGGGGTATAGGTGATGGCGGCAGACATCAGGCACCACAGAGTTAAGATTTCAGCCTCCCAGGATGCACTGGGGTCCCTCTTCTGTACCCCACCCCTGAGCCAAGGCAAATCAGTTTCTTAGGTGCCCGGTGTCGGATCACCATTTTTCAGAGGGGGGCCATGGACAGCCCCTGAAGTTATTTTAAGACAGCTTTGCTGCAGAAGATGAGCTGGCCGGCATAGACAGTCATCAAGACGTTTATGCTGCCACTCCTTCACCCCGCCGTACCAGAACGCCGGGACTGATCCAGGGATGCTGGTGGGTGTCTGGGGTCCCAGCTAGTGGTGACCCTGGACTATCCTTGACTGTGGCCGGATTCACGGGGGTTCAGGTAAGCAGCGGGGTCCTGCGGTGGGTACCCGCCGATTCACAGTCATTGTTGTCTCAGGCAGGGGGCTCCCTGAGGCAGGCTGCGCAAGGAGCCAGGTACTGATCCTGCGCTTTCCAATAGGCCACCAGGGACAGCGGGCTGCTGCAGTGTGGATCGTTCCAGCGTCCCAGGAGTTAATAGCATGTCAGGGGAGCGCGCCTTCCCTGTTTAGCAGCCGGCGCCTCCCCCGCTGCACAGTGCCTTTCCACAGCGATCTGGCAGACTGTGTCAGCGCTCCTCCCCCGTGCCCGCCTCCTCTCAGATCCTCGGCGGCCATTTTCTATAAGGAAGTGTGTGAACGCTGCTGGCTGGTGATACAGGTGGCATCGTGGTCCGGGTCCCCCGCATACCTCTCCTCCGCTGAGGTCAGTGTATGCAGCACTGTTTCCTACCAGGCTCTGTGTCTGCGTAGTTGATTATAGTGCTTGTAGTGCAGGGATTTATTTCTGCATTGTATGTGACTAATGCTAGCGCTGCTGCCTGTACTTTCACTTCTGACTGTCAGCCATTCTACTATCCCTGTTCTTCTCTGCTAAAGCCATTGCGGTGCGGTATTGCAGGGTGTTTATTACCTCACAGTAAAAGTATTTTTCTGTGTGGGGAGTCACATACGCTCCGTTTACACTCATCATGTCTGGGAGTGAACGTGAATATCCTCTTCAGCTAAAATGTACCACATGCAATGTACAGTTAGCGGAGGGTGATGGGAACGCTGAGGGATTATGTAGGGCATGTTATCTCATGTCACGCCTGATTTCTGTCACTGCACCTGTACAGGAAACGCCCTGGGCTTGTTTTGCTAAGGCACTTACAACCCTTGTAGGCCAGTTGGCGATGCCCCCTGCGTTTTCCCAGATGGGGTTCGCGCAACAGGCGGTAGTCTTATCACCCATGCAGGGGTTCCCCAGGCAGTTGATGGTACCCCCGGGTCTCCCGGTTTCGCCACCCCATGTCTTGCAGGAGCCTGTGTGGGTGAATTAATTGTCCAATACGGTACAGCACCTGACGGACGTTTTGCAAGGAGAGTCACCATTGCAGCATTTTAAGTGGCCTTTAGTGTCTCAGACGGCTCAGTATGATGATGTTGACATGACTTCTAATGATGGTGATATTATTGACTTTTGAGACCAAGAGCCCCTTGTGCAAAGGAGGCAGAGTCTAAGTCTAAAGTCTATATACCAGGACTTATACGAGCAGTCCGTGCGGCCTTGGTTATTGAAGATGAAGATCCCCCTGTGGCCAAATCCAAATACGCCTTCTTTAAGGATGTTAAGGGGATGCCACTGTATTTCCTCTATCTGGTCAGTTGGTGGATCATTTAGAGGAGGCGTGGAAAAATCCGGGTAAGCGGTTCCAGCCTCAAAAACGCTTGGCCTTTGTTTACTCCTTTGCAGATAATTATTTTTCCAAATGGGAAACCCTCCACAGGTGGATTCTCATGTCACACGCCTAGTGAGGAGTCCAACATTTCCCATGCCCTCCATGTCCTCCTTGAAGGCTGCTACGGAACGCAAGGTGGAAATATGCCTAAAATCCATTTATTCCCTTGCTGGAGGGGCTTCCTGGCCTGCTATGGCCATGTGCTGGGTGGCCAGAGCCATGGAGTGCTGGGCAGATAACTTGGAGACGTCTCTGGACACTGACTCTTCCTATGAGCAGGTGGAGTTAGTGGGCAATCTCAGAGACTCAGCCACGTACATTAATGAGGCAGCCTTAGATATAGGTCTCCTCACATCCAGAATCTCCTCGGCAGCAGTAGCGGCTCGCCGCTCCCTGTGGTTGTGCTCTTGGAAAGCGGATGCAGATTCCAAGAAAGGGTTGGAATGCTTGCCCTTTAATGGACAGGTCCTGTTTGGTCCTGATCTAGACAAAATTGTGGCCACGCTAGCAGCTAAATCAGCGTGTCTGCCATCAGCTACAATCCCATCAGAGTGTGGTACTTCATCCTTTCGGCCCTATCGGGCCCAGGGTAAGTCCAAGGTACAGTCCTTTCCAAGGCAATCAGGAACCAGGAAATCTGCCAAACCAAAGAAGCAGGCTTAGAGTACTAGACGTCCTACTCCCAAGTCGGATGATAAGCCTTCAGCCTGATGGGACCGGCCTCCCCTTGGGGGACCCCAGAGTGGGAGGCCAACTTCTTCAGTTCGCTAAGTGCTGGTATGGGACTACCACGGACACTTGGGTAAGAGAAGTGGTCTCCTGGGGTATGTCCTCTCCTTCCGGAGAAGGCTTCCCAGCTGTTTTTTCACCACAGGCCTTCACTCAACTCAGGACAAGGCCCGGGAACTCCACAAAGTGTTGCACTCTATGCTCCAGGCTGGAGCTATAGTGTCTGTTCCATTACCTCAGAGGGGCAAGGGATAGTATTCCAATCTCTTTCTGGTACAGAAGCCCAATGGGTCTTACCGGCCCATCCTCAACCTCAAGTCCCTAAACAAGTCCTTGAGGGTTCCTTGGTTCAGGGTGGAGACCCTACGTTCCATTATATTGGCAATGGAACCTGGGGATTTCATGGTGTTGTTGGACATTCAGGATGCATACCTGCATGTCCCTATTATCTTAGCGCACCAGCAATTCCTCAGGTTTGCAGTACTCGACCACCATTTCCAGTTCCAGGCACTGCCCTTTGGTCTGGCCACAGCGCCTCGAGTGTTTACCAAAGTCATGGCAGTCATGGCAGCCCACCTGCGGCTGCAGGGGGTCCGCTTGTTGCCCTATCTGGATGACCTTCTGTTGTTAGCCGGGTCTCCAGAGATACTTCAGCGCCATCTGCAACTAACAATATCTGTGTTGCAGAATCACGGCTGGTTGATAAACTGGAAGAAGTCCTCCCTGGTTCCCTCACAGAGGATGCTCCATCTCGGAGCCCTGTTGGACTCCCAACAACAGAGGATCTTTGTGACGGAGGAAAAGATCTCTGCATTACAGGCAAAGGTACACTGTTGCCTTCAGAGTCGCTGAGTGTCTATTCACTCAGCGATGAGGTTCCTGGGCTCCATGGTGTCAATGTTCGACATGGTGGAATATGCCCAGTTTCACACCAGACCTCTGCAGAAATTGATCCTCTCCAGATGGAATGGGTTGCCCAATCGGATAAAGTCACAGACCATGGTGCTTTCTCCGGAGGTACGTCTGTCTCTGGCCTGGTGGCTACAGACGGCTCACCTAAACAGGGAACGCCCCTTTTGGGTGGCGAACTGGGTCCTTTTGACAACGGACGCCAGTCTCCGCGGCTGGGGAGCAGTGATGGGTCCACACTTGTTCCTGGGCTGGTGGACACCAGCAGAATCTGTGCTTCCAATAAACATCTTGGAACTTCGGGCAGTATTCAAAGCTCTTCAGCAAGCAAGACACGTTCTCCATGGAAAGGCCGTGCAGGTGCAGTCGGACAATGCCACCATGGTGGCTAAAATCAACCGCCAAGGAGGGACAAGAAGTAAGGCGGCACTGACAGAAGTGTCCCACATTCTGGCCTGGGTGGAGGGCAATCTCCCTGCCATCTCGGCAGTGTTCATACCAGGAGTCCTCAACTGGGAAGCAGACTTTCTCAGCCATCAAGACGTGCATCCAGGAGAATGGTCTCTTCACCAGGAGGTGTTTAAACTCCTGGTGAACAAGTGGGGTCTTCCAGAGATAGACCTCATGGCCTCCCGACACAACAACAAGCTGCCTGAGAGGCTCTTCTGGTAGACGCTCTGTCGGTCCGGTGGACCTTCCAGTTTGCGTACCTCTTCCCTCCGTTCTCTCTTCTTCCTCAAGTGGTTTGGAAATTCAAGCAAGAAGGGGGCACGCTTCTGTTGATAGCTCCAGCGTGGCCCAGACGTCACTGGTACTCAGATCTTCGGAGTCTCTCCATAGACGCTCCGATGCTGTTGCCTCAATGTCTGGTCCTGTTGTCCCAAGGTCCTTGCCATTACCCGGACTTGGGTCGTCTGTCTTCGATGGCGTGGTTGTTGAAACAGCCCTCTTAAGGTCCAGGGGTTTTTCTAGCTCTGTAGTTAACACCATGTTCAGAGCTCGGAAGCCGGCTTCTGCAAGAATTTACCACAGAGTGTGGCATACTTTCTTTGAATGGTGTCAATCCAGTGGCTATGATCCTCAGGTGTTTAGGATATCCAGGGTTTTGGCTTTCCTACAGGCGGGCTTAGATCACGGTCTTCGCCTTGCTTCCCTGAAGGTGCAGGTTTCTGCCCTGTCAGTGTGGTTTCAGCGTAGGATTGCTACCCTTCCTGATGTCCGCACCTTTATGCAAGGTGTACTTTGTATTCAGCCTCCCTTTGTTCCACCAGTGGCTCCTTGGGATTTGGCTGTGGTCCTGAGGGCTCTCCAAGGACAGCCTTCTGAAGCACTGGGCTCAGTGGATTTAAAATGGCTTACAGCTAAAACTGTGTTTCTTCTGGCCATTGCTTCGGCCAGAAGGGTGTCAGATTTGGGGGCTCTCTCATGTCGACCTGCATTTCTGATTTTTCATAGGGAAAGGCCGGTGCTTCGCACTCGCCCTGGTTTCCTACCTGAGGTGGTATCTAGTTTCCACATTAGTGAGGAAATTATAGTACCGGCCTTTAATTCCCCAGACCTCTCGGCTGGTGAGGCCTCCTTGGATGTGGTACGTGCTCTAAGGATTTATGTTGACCGTACCAATTAATTTAGGAAGTCGGACTCCTTGTTTGTCCACTATGGCTTCCGTAAGAAGGGTTGGCCTACCACTAAGCAAACTTTGGCAGGATGGATTCGCATGGCGAGGCTTACATTCATGAAGGCCTTCCTGTACCATCCTCTGTTAAAGCTCGTTCCACTAGGTCTGTGGGTCCTTCGTGGGCAGCTTGCCGTGGTGCCTCTGCTGTTCAGCTTTGCAAGGCAGCCACGTGGTCTTCTGTCCATACCTTTGTGAGGTATTATGCATTTGACACCTTCGCCTCTCAGGATGCTTCCTTCGGGCGGCGGATTCTCCTTTCAGCACAGGAGCGTCCCCACCCTTAAAGGATGCTGCTTTGGGACATCCCCAAGGTATCCTGTAGATACGCTATGGACCCTGAAGTAGAAAATATGAGATATGGTAAGAACTTACCCTTGTTATCTCTATTTCTACGAAGGCCATAGAGTTCCACAGGACTCCCGCCCTGTCGCAACTGTACTGCAGATGAGCTTTGAGCTGGTCACCATTTTTTTTGTCTCCTCCTGGTGAGAATGTGATTCTTGTGTGTTCCAGATCTTTCTTCTCCTCCTCCAACCTATGGCTTGTTACGAAACTGCTTTGCCTTGGCTCGGGGGCGGGGTATAGAAGAGGGACCTCAGTGCATCCCGGGAGGCTGAAAACTTAACTCTGTGGTGCCCGATTTCCCTCACCATTACCTATACCCCAAGGTATCCTGTAGAACTCTATGGACTTCGTAGAAATAGAGATAACAAGGGTAAGTTCTTACCATATTTTTTACTAAACCTGAGTGACATCAGAAAGTGTTTATGATGTAACAAGTCTCATGGTAAGTTATCTGAGGTAAAAAATCACCTCCTGCATCAGGGGCGTCTTAAGAGTGCACACGGCAGTGCACACGGCACTCCCCGTGCGGGGCCCCCTCCTTTCTTCCCGGTGGCCGGCAGCCGACTGACGCGGCTGGCCAGCCACCGGAGCATTAGTAAACTCCGGGCACTAGAGTGTGCCCGAGATTCTACTGCGCATGCGCAGAACACCGGAAAATGGCCGCGGCGGCCATTTTCCAGTGTTCTGAGCAGCCCTGACAACCGCCGCAGGACCATGGACAGGTAAGTTTAAAAGTATATGGGTGCAGGGTGTGCGGGGCCCCCCTGGACTCGGGGGCCCGTGTGCCCTGCACACACTGCACCCATTATAGATACGCCACTGTCCTGCATGCATTTTGCCATTATTATATAGTTATAATATATTTATAATCTAAAGATCTGTCAGGAACCGTGCTTACCTTCAAAATCGTGCTGCTCTGTCTTGGCGAGGGTCCCGGCCTGGGGGCTCTCAGAGTGCGCTATCAACAGGTTCCCAGTGAGGTGGTGGTCCCAGGGGCCCAGAGCTCTGGTGGCGTTCCTTCTGGTGACGGAGCAGGTACCTAGCTCTCTCCCGGGCAAACCAGAGTCTCCAGCCCTGACACTATCTATCTATCTATCTATCTATCTAATATCTATCTATCTAGTTGATAACTAAAAGTTTTATAACAAGTCACATGATCAGCCTATTGAGGTTATAAATCATATCATACCTGCAGTTCACCAATTCTATCTACAGTATTTAACATTATTTTCATATAACATGCAGGTTAAAACAAGCATACCTTACATTGTGACATGTCATATCAGCAGATACAGTAAAAACTGATAGTTCTTTTCAAAATGGTGACCTTTCTACCAAAGCTGAGTGACATCACAAAGGCTGTTTATGATGTAACAAGTCACATGGTCAGTATACTGAGGTGAAAAATCACATCCTGTGTGCATTTTGCCATTACTATCAATCTAGTTATAATCTATATATAATTTAGGATAAGCTTACATTGAAAAGTATCAGTGTGTTTTCATCAGCAAGTAGATCTTATTAACTGCTTTGGGGGTCATTTACATTTGGATTTAAATCAATTTTATGACACGCCTCTCAGATGTATCAGGACACGCCCACTTTACCGCCGCGCTCATAGATGCTGCTTTTCCAATCTCCCTGAAATGCTTTTCCAATAGTAGGCAAGTATGGTTATACAGTCATAGATATATTAACAGATACAGTTGATAACTAAAAGTTTTATAAAAATTCACATGATCAGCCTATTGAGGTTATAAATCACATCCTACCAGCACTTCTATCTATCTATCTATCTATCTATCTATCTATCTATCTATCTATCTATCTATCTATCTGTCTGTTATTTTCATATAACATTTAGGTTAGTGTAAGCATACCTTAAGCAGCATATCTACTACACGACTAATGAACGATAACGACATTGTTATCGTTCAGTCGTTCATTGTACTGTGCAGTGTATATTGTGCCCACACTGAACGATATGTCAGTCAGTGCCGGCACCCTCCCTCATGCCCGTACCTGCACAACCTGACGATATCGTCGGGTTGGGCAGTATGGTCAGGTGATGACAGATGCCGGCAACGACCAGCGGGAGCGCGCATTGCTGGTCGTTGCCGGCATATTCACTGCACGATTAATGAACAATTGAACGATAACGATGTCCTTATCGTTCGATCGTCCATTTATATCGTGTAGTGGATATGCGCCTTTACACTGTGACATGTCATATCAGCAGACACAGTTGATAACTGACAGTCCTATACAAAATGGGATTAACAATGGGGCAGATGGAGCTCCAGGTCTCCACATAAAAATAGGCCCGTCATCAGCATGCTTAGCTGGTCACACAGTCGCCCATAAATTATAAGTATTAAAATAGTTTTTCTAGTTTTCACACAATTATGCATTTTTTTCTAATTTTATGTATTTATACAGACGGTGGGACTGATAGTGTATGGGGTGTACACACCCACATGGCGCTGGTTACAGCTCCTCCCCTTCCCAGTATAGGCCCTCGAACATTGTTAGCCCCAGACCCATGTGGCCTTTAATCCGCCCCTGCATGTTATATATATATGTGTATATATATATATATATATCCATATATATATAATATATATATATATATATACACACTGTATATAGGGGACACGTGGGGTAGTGGTTCTGTGCTGTGATGCAGGTAGTCTGCTGCGTAACTGATCATCGATGAATGTGATGATTCCTCCCCACCGTCTCATGTACAGTCAGGTGCATAAATATTGGGACATTGACAGAATTTTCATATTTTGGCCTCTATTCACCACCACAATGGCTTTGAAATGAAACAAACAAGATGTGCTTTAACTGCAGACTTTCAGATTTAATTTGAGGGTAATTACATCCAAATCAGGTGAACGGTGTAGGAATTACAACGGTTTCTATATGTGCCTCCCACTTTTTAAGGGGCCAAAAGTAATGGGACTATCAACTCAAAAGCTATTTCATGGACAGGTGTGGGCTATTCCCTCATTATTTCATTAGCAATTAAGCAGGTAAAAGGTCTGGAGTTGATTCTAGGTGTGACATTTGCATTTGGAATCAGTTGCTGTCGACTCTCAATATGAGATCCAAAGAGCTGTCACTATCAGTGAAGCAAGCCATCATTAGGCTGAAAAAAACAAACCCATGAGAGAGATAGCAAAAACATTAGATGTGGCCAAATCAACTGTTTGGAACATTCTTAAAAAGAAAGAATGCACCGGAGAGCTCAGCAACACCAAAAGACCCGGAAGACCACGGAAAACAACTGTTGTGGATGACAGAAGAATTATTTCCCTGGTGAAGAAAAACCCCTTCACAACAGTTGGCCAAATCAAGAACATTCTCCAGGAGGTAGGTGTATATGTGTCAAAGTCAACAATCAAGAGAAGACTTCACAAGAGTGAGGGTTCACCACAAGATGTAAACCATTGGTGAGCCACAAAAACAGGAAGACCAGATTAGAGTTTGCCAAACAATATCTAATAAAAAAGCCATTACAGTTTTGGAACAACATCCTATGGACAGATGAGACAAAGATCAACTTGTACCAGAGTGATGGGAAGAGAAGAGTATGGAGATGGAAAGGAACTGCTCATAACCCAAAACATACCACCTCATTAGTGAAGCATGGTGGTGGTAGAGTCATGGCATGGGCATGTATGGCTGCCAATGGAACTGGTTCCCTTGTATTTATTGATGATGTGACTGCTGACAAAAGCAGCAGAATGAATTCTGAAGTGTTTCGGGCAATATTATATGCTCATATTCAGTCAAATGCTTCAGAACTCATTGGACGGCGCATCACAGTGCAGATGGACAATGACCGAAGCATACTGCAAAAGCAACCAAAGAGTTTTTTAAGGCTAAAAAGTGGAATGTTATGCAATGGCCAAGTCAATCCCCTGACCTGAATCCGATTGAGCATGCATTTCACTTGATGAAGACAAAACTGAAGGGAAAATGCCCCAAGAACAAGCAGGAACTGAAGACATTTGCAGTAGAGGCCTGGCAGAGCATCACCAGGGATGAAACCCAGCGTCTGGTGATGTCTATGGGTTCCAGACTTCAGGCTGTAATTGCCTGCAAAGGATTTGCAACAAAGTATTAAAAAGTGAAAGTTCAGATTTAGGATTGTTTAGTTTGTCCCATTACTTTTGGCCCCTTAAAAAGTGGGAGGCACATATAGAAACCGTGGTAATTCCTACACCGTTCACCTGATTTGGGTGTAATTACCCTCAAATTAAATCTGAAAGTCTGCAGTTAAACCACATCTTGTTTGTTTCATTTCAAAGCCATTGTGGTGGTGAATAGAGGCCAAAATATGAAAATTCTGTCAATGTCCCAATATTTATGCACCTGACTGTATATAATGTCTGTGTGTGTATAATGTACTGGGGCTGCCCGGCTCTGCTGCTGGTGGTGTATGGAAAAGATTGCTTTATCATTTATCAGCTAATGCCCTTCATCGTCTGTCCGCACTGATCCGCCTTCATGCCGTGTATCCATCTTCCTATTGCTCTGGGGCTTCTGTGTCCTAGACATCGGTGCCACATATGGCTGCAGTTCCTATGTCGCTCCTGCCCGGCCGTGATGATTGCTTCTTTGCCTTTCAGCTGGTGGAATTTATCAGTAATTTTCCCTCCTACAAGCGTGTGACTTCCCTTTGTCACTGCAGCTGTCAGCATGGAACGAATGTCACAACATCTCCGTACTATATTATTCACTGGCGCCTTTCTGGGGAGTGTAGGGGAGATTGTACCTTCCCCTGTTCCTTCTGAGGTTGTGTACTGTCCAATAGCGCCTGTAATTCCTTCTGTGTTAGTGTAGTCAAGGTGAGAGATGACGCTTTTATCTTACGTCACTCGGGGACCTGGAGTCTGTACACCCTGCTCGCTTTTGTGACGCACCCGCCATGGTGTTATGGTAGTATATAGTTCATAGGACACTAAGGCCCTCATTCAGAGCCACTCGCTAGCGGCAGTACGCTCGTTCCGAGCGATGTTCGCACATCTGCGCATGCGTACGGTTTTTAGTACGTATGCGCGAACTAGTCAGTGCGGCCGAAAATCATTTGTACGCAATATAGCGAGTGCCTGCTATTTTGAGTGACAGAATGAGGCGTATGTGGGTGGTAACAGGGGAAGGTGCTTGAAAACGGGGAGTGGAGATCCGTTTGCAGGCGTGCTTAAAGGTCAAAACGGGCGTTTTATGGGTGTGCATAATTAATACAGCAGCGTCAATGACCACGTCACTTGTTTTTTTTTAACTCAGAACTGCTCGCAAAATAGCGGTTGAAAAAACCAACCACAAGAATAGCGAGCAGTTCATATCCTGTTCGATGTACTCGATCAATCTAATAAATAGCGGACATGACGTATGGTGCGAGCGGCCAGGGGGCGTTTTTAAGAAATAAAAGAGCGTATGTTTTGCTCGCTCGTTCAGACTTAGAGGTGTGAACAGACTGCAATGTGCGAACGGATCATTTGCATAGCCACCCCTTGTTTTTGAACGAACGAACGCAAATAGCGAACGGCTCTGAATGAGGGCCTATGTTGGTTATATTGCAGCTTAAACTCATTTGTTCTGGCTTTCGAAGAACGGCAGCCACCCTTTAGGTGGCAGTTTCCGGCCTACACCTGTCGCTGATTGTAGTTCTTGTGCCAGTCATTAATAGTGATTCTGCCATGGGCACATAGTCATTCTCTATTTGCACAAGCTTGTCATTGATATAATCTAACAGGACTACTCTTATGTGCAGAGACATCATCATTGTTTATTTGTAATACGCCACAAATTAAACATAATAACATATTATACTTGTACAAATTTAAGTAGCAAATATACAAGTACAAAGGGGCTTATTGATCAATATTTATGGGATATTCCCCGAAAGATACCTGCAAATATTAAGGTTCCCTCCGATATCTGACTCAGACACTCCATTTCTGACGAGCAACCATAACCCCCACAGGTTTGTATGAAGGTTGCGAGATTTACCAAGTCATTCCGGAGCTTGGCCCCGATAGGATAAATCTCCAGATGGTGTTACCCTATAGTAGCCTGTGGGCCATTAATTCGCCTCTGGCCTTCAGCTGCCTCTCCATTGGCCCCCGATGATGTGCGCCGACCGATGGGCGCGCATTGGCTGTCGGAATCCCGAACCCGGCAGAAGTGTGATAACATTTACACTATCACATTGCTTCCAGCTCTTCGCCAGGACAGACTCTTATTGGAGGCCGTCTCCTGGCAAGAGTACGTTAGTAAATACAGATGAAAATATTTATTTTCACTTTGTGAATTTTTCTCAAAAAAATATTTATCACATCTGTATTGAAAATGTGATTTGTGATAATTATGCCCCAAGATCCTTTAGTACAAATTGCATAAGAAAATCACACAAATACAAAGTAAACATAACGGGTACATTCGAGGTCATCTAAGGAAGTGCAGACATGAGTCTAAGGGGCAGATTTATCAAGCAAGTGGAGAAGTTGTCCATAGCAACCAATAGGATTCTTGCCATCACCTATCTAGTACATTCTATAAATGGATAGCCAGAAGCTGATTGCTAGGTGTTACACCTACACTTATCTTATTTAGGTGTGACGAGAAATTCCCCCCATAGGGTAGAGAGGGTCCTGCTTACAGTCTACAAACTTGGAGCATCCTACCCTCCCGATTTGGCCGGGAGCCTTCCCGAAAATCTGGTGCTGCTCCCAGCCCCCTGGAAAGGCAAGAAAGCCTCCCGACAGCTGCCAACCCGCCCGATTCCCCCCCTCAGTAACACTAGAAAGCGGGGTGTCCGGTGATGCGCCGAATCGCGTCATCTTGGCCCCGCCCCCTTCTTTCTTATAATGCCATTAATAGTGGCATTGTGAAGAGGGGGCGGAGCCACGATGCCATGATCGCGCAGTCACACCCCATGTTTCGCCCCCAATGCTGCATCGTCGCAGCGCCACGCCCCCTTTCTGGTGCGACACCATCCCCGCCATGGAAGCTGAAAGTCGGCAAGTATGCATGGAGGTCTTTAACTCATTTTCTAGGGTGCTACAAATCCAACAGCAGATAAGCACTTCATACCTTACCAGGGATGTATGTACAATTCTGTGTATTATGCCGGAGTTAGACAAGGTCTTTTAGCCAAATGTACTGATAATTGGTGAATTTACGTTACATTAGCAAGGTGCCATTAGCATACATGTGCTGTAACCCATAGCAACCAATCAGAGAACAGCTTTGTTCAAGCACTAATGACAGATTGTCTTTACTCTGTGTGAAGGTAACAAACACAAACCATGGATGGAAGCACAGTACCAGGGGATCATCATGGAGAACGATAACACCGTCTTACTAAACCCCCCACTCTTTGCTCTGGATAAAGACGCACCGCTGAGATACGCAGGTACTGACAGACATAAACTGCGTAATGGGGGAACAAATTACAGCAGCTGGGTAATACAGATGACCCAATGGGTATTTGGCCCACAATACATGTATTCAAATATAACTTTTTTATATATGTCACCTTTTGTCACAGGGGAGATCTGCGGCTTCCGGATTCATGGAGCTGGAACCCCCTTTGAGGCCGTTGTTCTAGATCGGACAACAGGGGAAGGTCTGATCCGCGCTAAGGGTCCCGTGGACTGTGAGGCCCAGAGAGAGCACACATTTACCATCCAGGCCCATGACTGCGGAGAGGGGCCAGACGGGAGCAACAGCAAAAAATCCCACAAGTGAGCGAGTCTTCTGTGTGCAGGTCACATAGGGGGAGATGTATCAAGCCTGGGAGAGAGAGATACAGCAGAGGAGTTGCACAAAGCAACCGATCAGCTTCCAACGGTCATTCATCTAGCCCAGTGGTTCTCAAACTCCGTCCTCAGGACCCCACACAGGTCACGTTTTGTAGGTCACCCAGCAGGTGCACAGGTGTATTCATTACTCACTGACACGTTTTAAAAGATCCACAGGTGGAGCTAATTATTTCACTTGTGATCAGTGAGGAGATCTGGAGAACTTGCACTGTTTGGGGTCCTGAGGACCGAGTTTGAGAACCTGTGATCTAGCACAGTCTATGACATGACAGAAGCTGATTTATTGCTGTGGGAAACTGCACCAATTTATCTCTCTCCTGCAAAGCTTGATACATCTCCCCCATAACCATCAAGAACACTCAGACCAAATATCTGACTATCAACCCCAAAGACAGCTTAGTCCATGACTGGAATTTATGTGCAAAGAGTGTTCAGAACCCACTTTTTATATGTATCATTTATTTGGAGACACAGATATCACAGACCATAGTACAGAACACTTGGATTGTACTCTAATCTCTAATCATCACAACATCCATTAATTTCTTGTCTAGATCCTGTAAGGTTGGCTTACCCCCCTTATGTGTCTAATGGTGGGTACACACTATACATATATATCTGAAGATGATGGTTGTTCGTACACACTGAACAACCATCATCTGCGTCTGCCCGCAGGTCCCGGTGACCAGGGGGCGTGTCCTGCCCCCATCCTCGCAGCTGCCGCTGTGTGTGTACGGTCGGTATGCCGACCACCCATACGCACCTGCCGATGGACAGATATTTCTGCAGACATAGCTGTCCATCGGCTGTGCAGCACAGCCAATGCGATATGTCGGTGAACGCTGGTGTTCACCGACATATCGCGGGTACACACTGCCCGACGGGCAGCAGATACATTGGCCGATCAATTGATCAGCCAATGTACCTATCAGTGTGTACCCAGTTTAAGCCAGTGGTTTCCAAACATTTTTGAATCGTTGCGCCCTAGTGCATCAAAATTGTTTTCACGGCGCCCCTAAGCCAAAAGCTTGTTATTGAGAAATTCATTCAAAAATGTAGTAAAGTGAAGTCAATTGTGCTTATCTGTCATCCTTAGGGTCAGTTATGTGGTGGTGGACAGGTTTGTGCTTCTGTTTGTCCACATATTTACATTACATTGACCATAAATAATTTGATTTGGTGCTGGACCACCAACCTGAGACACCCCTGCAAGTGTCCCGAGGCACCCTAGGGTGCCACGGCGATCAGTTTGGGAACCACAGGTCTAAGTGATAAGAAGTATTTCATTTCATACCACACTCTCCTGCGCCCCCTAGGCCTGTAACTGAGTAGCTCGCATTTCCGACTGTGGCCGCCTCCAGCGATTCTTCCACAAGTTGCGTATGCGCCACAGCCAGAGCAGCGATGAGCGATTTGTACACCACTTAGTCATTTTGGGAATTGACACAGCGGTATATTTCGCCTTCATCGTCTCACACCTGTTATCTTTCTCCACCTCTTTTCAGTCATCTTGTGTCACACCTTTATGTCTCCACTTGCCCCCAATCATCCAGGACTCTCCCCTTTCACACTATTCCCCCCCCCCCCCCAGTTTTCACATGTTTTGTCTCTATGTTGTGTAACCTGTCCCTTTCTATGTCTGTAATAGAGCCACAGTACACGTTCGGGTCAACGATGTCAATGAGTTTGCCCCCGTCTTTGGGGAACGTGTCTTCAGAGCTTCCGTTACTGAGGGTCGTTTGTATGAGCGCGTCCTGCGGGTGCAGGCGTGGGACCAAGATTGTTCCCCCCAGTACAGCCAGGTCTGCTTCTACCAGATCCTCACCCCCAACGTGCCCTTCACCATTGACAATGACGGTGAGTCACTGTGAGCCCCATCTGTAGTGGAGAAATACATTTCAAAAATACTTCTGATATTACTTGCAAAGTGGTACAAGCATGGTAACATTCTCTCTTAGTTAACCCCACAGTCCTGTCCAACTTTTGTGTTCAAATATAGGGGGAGATAAAGTACCAGCCAATTAGCTTCTGTCACGTTACAGGAGGTTTTTGAAAATGCAGGTTTATGAGTTAGCAGTCTTTGGGCTCCTGGTCGTGGTATACCTCCAGTGCCTGTAAAGCCCAGTGAATGTCTGGATGGGAGAGTCTGGGACACGGACAAAATGAGAGGGCGCTGGAACTTGGGAGCGCACGTGTCCTTATTCTCGGAGGAGTTTGCTTCACCGACAATTGTTGAAGACAATTCAAGAAACCGATGTTAGCAACAAATTCAGCTGTTGACTTAAATAAACCTACATAAAAAACATCTTGGACATTTTTAAGTCCATAATCGCTAAAATGGTTGGGTTGTTCTTTACATATACCCAGCTCCTCCAGGCTTCCTACTTTTTTTAACCAGTTCTACTTCTCAGTTAACGCTTCCCCCTAATAATGTGATCTTCTAATGGGATCTTACACAGACCGGGTGCTCTGGAAGGCAGTATCTTCAATGTCTGAGCTGCCCACTGATCAGAGCTGTCCTGGAGCTCTGCCTGGTGGCCCTGTATGATGAATATGTCCTAGGCCCAAGTCCTGCCTCATTCTCCGTTGTGATCCCCTCTCTCGCCAGGATACATAAAGAACACGCAGCCTCTGCAGGCCAGCGGTGACAGGCTGATCAGATTCACCGTCACTGCGTATGACTGCGGGAAAAAACGAGCCGTGGAGGACGCAGAAGTGGAAATCCAGGTGAAACCCACCTGCAAACCCAGCTGGAGAGGTAACGCCTGAGTGCGAGTGAGTGAGCAGGCACAGGGCAGAGGTCATGGGAAGGTTCTAGCTCATTTTTGTGTGCAGGAACAGAGGCCCGTAAAGCGGTACGGATGTCCAGGACATCGTGGCTCTGCCGTATAGTGCAACCATTGTCTGCATAGGGTGGTCCATACGGACTGCACCAATATTAATGAGAGTGCAGCCTATTAATCCTCATTAATTCCTAGTTACATTATAGGCTGTACTCTAGCAATTGGGTCATTGTATTTTTAGTTTCTTATTTTTAAGTATGAGATGCTTTGAAAAATAAATAAGAATGAACCTTTTCAATAGAGTCATTGTAACGTGATGTGTGGCCCCAATAATAATCATTTTATAAAATATATATATCTATAGCACATTTCCCCAGAAGGACTCAAGGGGCTTTAAGAAAATCATAAACATAATATGGAGGTTTAGATTTGCAGGAAATACAGAAACCAATGTACATAATGCAGGGTTGATGCAGACATTTTGGATAATATATTCCAAGGATTATTTATCCTACCCACGAGGTACCAGACGAGGCAGCCATCTTGGATGCATTACATAGATTACACTGGGTGGATTACATTCCTCCCAACTGTCCCGCATTCAGCAGGACAGTCCCGTTTTTCTGGGACTGTCCTGCTGTCCCACCCGCAGGCCGCAGTGTCCCATGTTGGGGGGGGGGCACACACTGCTGCTCTGCAGCACGGCGTCTATTCACAGTGCGGGGAGGGGGCGAAGCCCGGGGGCTACCCAGCATCTCAGAGATGCTGGGCACACCCCATAGTGATGTAAACTGGGGCGTACCGTCAAGTCACGCCCACTTTACTGATAGGCCACACCCCTTTTCGGGCGCATGGAAGTCCCGAGACAGCAGGGAGGAATGTTGGGAGGTGTGGATATAGGCCATGCCTGAAAGGGATGAGACATAACGGGGGTGATACAGAACACTAACCTGAGATGCAGGATCATTCCGTAACCATCAGCTCCATGCATTGGTCAGTCTTCACACCAGAGGACCAGGCATGGCAGCCACATAGGTTACAATATGTAATATCAGCAATACATGGAACTATGACCTATACGGGTAAATGAACTGTGCCTAATACAATACGCAGGGCCGGCTCCAGGGGTTGGAGCACCCTGTGCCGGCCCCCTACAGCGCGCCCTATCTTCGCGCGCGGCTTCGCGCTGCGAAAATGGGGCGTGACCTAATTACCATAGGCCACGCCCCCTGTGTGCCGTTATTAGGAGCCGTGTCCGCCTCCAAATAACGTCAGGCTGGGGGGAGCCTCACTAGCTGGGCTTCCCCCAGCCCTCTCCCGTCACTGAATGGATGCCGCGTGCATGCGCGCAGCATCCATTCAGAGTCTCTGGGGTCCAGCACCGCCCCAACCTCCCGATTTAACCACCCGCTGGCCACTTTGGCCCACGGGTGGAACAGCATTGTCCCGCTGAAATCGGGATGTTGGGGAGGGGTGCGCCCTCTATGGGTGGCCCCCTGTGCGACCGCTCAGGTCGAATAACCCTAGATCCGGCCCTGACAATACGCATCGCATGGATAGTTCCACATCATCCTGCCCATGAAAGTACCAGGCGAGGCAGCCATCGGGGACGCAGTACATGGGTTACAGTTTGCAGGATGTGCAGTTAGTAGTGGTGTAACATACAGTGGGGGATTGCAGGAAGAACACGTATAGATAACACAGGGAATGTTGTGGGGGTATGGATAGATATAGTCAGCGTATTGCAGGAAGAAATACATGGTAACAACAGAATGATAACAAAGGTGACATAATAAATAAATAAATAAATAAATAAATGAGGACAAATTGCAGAAAATAGTAATAACACATTATGTTATGCAGTGCTGGGTAGAATGACCAAACTCCTCATTGATCGGATTGTTTTATACTAAGGCCCATATAGTGGACGGATCCATGTTTACCTGTTAGCCTGACATACCTCCCAACATGACCCTCTCCAGGAGGGACACAATGCTCTGGTCCTGGACTTCCCTGGTAATTTATGATTGGTGGAGGCTCCAGAGGTGGGGCTACAGCACGGTCCAAAATTCAAATAGGGGAGTAACACCAACTGCCAGTGAGTCCCAGCCAGTGATGTCTGGCAGTGTGTGAAATGACAGTTGGTGTGGCTCCCCTATTTGAATTTTGAACTGTGCTGTAGCCCCGCCTCTTACCAGGGAAGTCCAGGACCAGAGCATTGTGTCCCTCCTGGAGAGGGTCATGTTGGGAGGTATGGCCTGATAACCTGTGCCCGCTGTTTCACCCATAATTGTGCACGGTAAGAGTGGTCTGTCTGTCACAGTCTGCGTGTGGACACATGAAATCCCGTCATTCTGCACGTTTTCCATGTTACCAAGTCACACGCCAAATAAAGCCCAAGATGGTCTCTGCCCTGACAGGATGGAACAAGCGCATTGAGTACATGCCTGGCTCAGGGATCCTGGCCTTATTCCCCGGCATCCACCTAGAGACCTGCGAGGAGGGGATCTGGAGCATCCAGGCCACCGTAGAGATTCAGACAAGTCACATTGCCAAGGGCTGCGACCGTGACAACTATTCAGAGAAGTCTTTACGCAAGCTGTGCGGTATGTAAATCGTAATACGAGTATAATCCAGTCCTTATTAGGGGCTATGCGCCTGATTCAGAGTTGGGAATAGAGAGAGAGATAGCACTTAACTGTGAACCTGGACAAACCATGTTGGTGTAAATACATAATTTTTTTTTTGCATGTAAGTAAATACTGGCTGCTTTTACATGTAGCCCACAAATACTGCACAGCTTTATTATTGCACTGCACTTTAGATGTCAGTTTGGACACCTCCCTCCCAAATCTAAATCTCTGCACATTTTATATCTGTCCCCCCTGCAGTGCAGCATGGTGTCACCAAGATGATCAGTTGAGAAAGAGATCTCTCTATTCCCAACTCTGAATCAGGCCCTATGTGTATAGGCCTATAATTCCTTTCCATTATGTTGTTAATCATGCGGCATCATGAGCCTAATTTACTTCCAGCGCTTCCACATCTAACATAGCGTCTCCTGTTTGCTATCTAGAACTTCTGTGGGATGTTGGCGGCTCGCGCTGCGCATTTTCCCGGCCAGATACGGTAGGCTGATACCGCTCGGACCACCATAGGTTGTGAGCAGAATCAGCCTTCAGAGAAATAACAAGCAAAATTGCCGGAACCCGTTTCGTCAGCCTCTGCTGCTAATTGAATCCATCCATGTGTTTTGTGCCTTTTAGTTAGTGTTTTCTTTATCTATTTTATACACGGAGCCACAACTTAATTATAAAAACCATCAGGCAATTGATCCGTATTAAAGAATCGATAAACCACAACTGAAGTATTTGGATATGAACCATGAAAGTAAAATACAGTGTTCAGTATTACCCGGACTTCCAACTGCCACTCTGATACAAAGCCCATGAGTGCTGATGATTGGGAATTTACCCACCTTTGATATATATTTTCCTAGATGGTAGTGCAGCTTTAGTTTTCAGCCACATGATTCTTTTGCTTCTGCCACTGAATTTTAATATGTTAATTCACATATGTATCTGTTCCTCTCAGGGGCTGCCCCAGGAGATGTTGACCTACTGCCCGCATCCAGCCCTATGTATAACTGGACTCATAGCCTCCCGATACAGGATACACAAGACAGCAGCCCAGTCTTTTGGTTCAATGGTTCCCAGTCAGTGGAGGTTCCTCCTGGGCGTTTACCTGCAGGGGGCGGAGCCGCTGATCACCTGACTCTTTCATTCTGGCTGAAGCATGCAGGGGGGAGCGGAGGGAAGGCTGGAAAGGAAGAGGAGGTGCTGCTGTGTAACACAGTACAGAATGGTGAGCGCTGGAGGGAGACTGTGTGAGTCTAAGGGACTGACTGACTATGTATATTACCAAAGCACAATATAATAAAATTAGTGTGAATGAAGATAACAAACAGGGGTGGTGGTGGGGAGGGGGGGTTGCAAACTCGTGGGGAAAAAAAACTTACAGTGCCTTTAAAGAATAATTTTTTTTCTATCTAGTGTTTCTACCGCCCATCTAATACCGCTATCCCATTCACTGTCTCTTCCTCCTTTCTGCATGTGTTAGATGGCAGCTTCTCACACTATACCTTGGCTGTACATGGCTGTCGGATCTCATTCCTCTACTGGTCTCTGCTGGACAGCTCTCGCCCCGTCAAATTCCTGTGGAAGCTGGAGCAGGTAATTCGAGTTTTCGACGCCTGTCATTAGTACCACGCCGGGATTAGAAAGTCTGGAAGCCGGCGGTCGGCATTTAGACCGTCGACTTCCAGACTACATCCCCATACAATGGCCTCCTCAGGAAAAAAAAACACACATACAATGGCCTCCTCAGGAAAAAAAAACACACATACAATGGCCTCCTCAGGAAAAAAAAAAACACACATACAATGGCCTCCTCAGGAAAAAAAACACATACAATGGCCTCCTCAGGAAAAAAAACACACATACAATGGCCTCCTCAGGAAAAAAAACACATACAATGGCCTCCTCAGGAAAAAAAACACACATACAATGGCCTCCTCAGGAAAAAAAACACATACAATGGCCTCCTCAGGAAAACAACAATCGCATTGCTCCCCACAAAAAAAAAAAAAATTGGCTAGCCCCAACAGAAAAAATAAACACATTGCTCCCCACAAAGACAAATCACATTGGCTCCCATATGAAAAATACATTTTTATTTTCCTGTCCCTCATCGGCTGGGGGTGCACACAGTGCAGAGCTGTGAGCAGTGTGCAGGCTGGCGGGGCGGGCTGGCAATGCGGCGTGTGTGACCTATGATGTCCATTTTTTCTTCTCTGTCTCTTACGCTGGCATTTGTGCCCTCAGGTCTGTGACGTGGAGTGGCATCACTATGCCCTGAGCCTGGAGTTCCCAACTGTCTCTCTCTACGTGGACGGGGTGACATACGACCCTGCACTCATCCATGACAACGGGGCCCTCACACCTCCCAAGCGCCAGGCCAGGCTAATGATAGGCGGCTGCTGGACTGGTGAGGAGGGACAGAGGTCACTTCATGTACATGGGGGTGAGGGGGAAGACTGGTGAGAGAATCCTACCATGTGGCTGAGCAGGGTGGTGATGAGAGGAGCGACGGAAGACCAACGTTTTATTCGTGATCAAAAACAGAAGTAGCCATATACGTATTAATGTAAACTAAAATATATTTATTCTTGTAACAGATGAGAAGATTTCAGTTAAAGTGAATGACAATGAGACTTCCAGAACACCAGGTATGGGAAGGACCCTGTCTGTCTCCTGTATCATCATTCCCTATGATATAAGAGAACATTATAGTATGATGTAAGATATACTCTATTAATGTTGCCAGTAGTGTCTACTGCCCATTGTAGAGCCATTTGTAGAAAGCACGCCTTGCTATGGGGTGTCACCTGTGTAGGCCTCCTGTATCTTCCCATTCTCTGTATATATTTGGTGCACTGTGCGTCAAGACCTGATGCGTTACCTGGAACAGGACTACAGTGTTCCCATCATTTCCAGTGGCAGCTTCCCAATTCTTCCTGTGTCACCTCATGCTGAATGATCTATTTACCCTCCTCTCTCCTGCTCCCAGCCACCACCACTGGCCACTATTTGCGCGGTTATGTATCCGGCCTCTACCTGCGGTTGGGCCCAGTGGATTCTCGGGAAGTGATTGAGTGCCTGTATTCCTGTAAGGAGGGGCTGCAGTACACAGACTTTGACAGCCTTGGGAAAGGAATGAAGGTAACGCAACTGTTATAGTGTCACTACCTGTGTGTTATGACAAAACTTGGCTTTATTGTGTGTATATATATATATATATATATATATATATATATATATATAATATATATATATATTGTTATAGAAGCACTGGAGAAGTGTGGAATGGCTTCTATATCTGTCCCAGATTCCTGTCTTATGTCTTTTAAAACCCCCAGGAGAAGTCTGTTGGATAAAGCAGACTAGAAATGTCGGCTTCTGTGAAAAGCCGGAATGGGTCCTGGGGGTGTGGATGTGAGGAGAGGGAGGGCTCTATCCACAGGCCACTCCAGGTGTTGGGCCTTTCAGCCTGGTAGCAGGCTTCTTAGGGCTTGCACCTGGAAATGGCTGATTTATGCTGGGTTTAGTGAGGGCTGTGTGTCTCATACCTGGGAGAGCAGGCCCGCAGGTTAGCTTGCTCTGAGACACTGTTGGCTGAAAACCAGAAGGTACTGTGGACGGGGATTTATTTAGTGTTCTGTTAGTGAGGGAACTTACTGTCTAGTTAGTGCCCAGCCGGGCTAGGGTTTATTTTATGTTTTGTTTCTTTGATTATTGATATTGCACAATAAAAACTGGCGCCGACCAGCTTGTACAAAAATACATTACTGGAGTGCTATTTCCTGGCTGCTGTGTGTAAGGAGGTGTCCATCTACCCCAGGAGAGGGACCCCTACCCCGACCTTATCACAATATATACACACACACATTAACAATGCTATTCACCAGTTTGTGATACAGAACAAGCCTGACCCAAATATCCTGCTTCATTTTAGGTTCACGTCAACCCTGCCCAGTCACAGCTCACACTGGAGGGGGACGAGCCGCTCTCCTTTAGCCGAGCTCTGCGGCACGTGGAATACCTCAACTCCTTACAGTTCCCAACGCCAGGAGTGCGACCCCTAAAACTCCAGACAACAGTGAGGTGGGTGTACTGTGCTGAGCGCTCCCAATAGACAGAGGTGGTAGGGAATCTCTGGCTGTGTCTGTTGGAAATGGGGAGATTTATCAAAACTTGGAGAGGGGTAAAGTACAGACCCAACCAATCAGCTCCTAACTGTCATTTTTCAAACACAGCTTGTAAAGTGTTAGTTAGGAGCTGATTGGTTGGTACTTTAGCTCCAAACTTTGATCAATTGCCCACTAAAATTTGACACAAGAGAACGATCTGACGCCGGCTTGTTCCCTCTCTTTCATTCTTAGCAATTATAGGGGTATCACCCTTATTTAACATTGTACTATCTCAGTGGTTACTGCGGGCAACGCCAGCTGCCAATACAGTAATGTGGAGGGGTTTTTACAAATATGTCCCACCCTTATAGCAGTGGTTCCCGAACTGGGTGCTGCGTGGCACTTGCAGGGGTGCCCCCAGTCGGTGGTCCAGGACCAATTCAAACTTTTTCTGGGATGTAATTTTGCGGCCGCCGGTCACACTCCCTACGGCAGAATGCCGACCCCCCGCCATCCCGATTGTCGCTGACGGGATAAGTATTCACTTAGCCCGGGGATGGGGTTGGTTAGGTTTAGAGCACCCCGGGCGGACTTAGGGCTAAGCACCCCCACGGGGAGGGTTAGGTTAGGGGAAGGGGGGTTATGGTTAGGCACCCCCGGGGTTGGGTTAGGCACCCCCCCCTTCCCCGGGAGGGTTAGGTTTAGGGTGCGGGAGGATTAGGCTTAGGCACTAACAGGGGGAGGTTAGGCACTAAGGGGGGAGGTTAGAGTTAGGCACCCCTACGGGAGGGTTGGGGGGGAGAGGGGAGGATTAGGGTTACTTATCTCCGCTGTCGAGATTCCGTCCTGCCGGACTAGCCTTGTCGGGATTTGAACCAGCGGCTGAACGGCATAACAATCCCATTCCAGTGTTATAGTGGCTTGCCAGTCATAAAATGTGTGGACAAACAGAAGCACAACCCTGTCCAACATCACATAACTGACCCTAACGATGACCGGTAAACACAATTTACTTTTTCTGAAGGAAAGTTTTGGCCTAGGGGTGCCGTAAAAAAAATGCTGATACTCTAGGGCAGTGTTTCCCAACCTCAGTCTCAAGGCACACTAACAGTCCAGGTTTTATCGCTATCCCTGATTGAGCACAGATGGTTAAATCAAAATAACTAAGGTACTAATTAACACCCTGTGCTCAAGTATGGTTATCCTTAAAATCTGAACTGCTAGTGTGCGTTGAGGACCGTGGTTGGGAAAACCCATTAGTTTGGGAACCACTGCATCATGGTTTTCAAAAGCTGGCGGCTTTTCTGTACCTACACGTATAAGAGGTAATGACTTATTTTCTGAGGAATACCAGTGATCACGGTGACTGTCTTGCTGTCCAGGTGTCTCAGTGATGAAGGATGCCTCATGATACCAGATCTAGACGGATACCTCGTGGTACTTCAGCCGGATGCTCCGCAAGTCCAACTGACGGGGTCACCCCGATCTGCGCACCCCATAACCGACTTCCAAGGGCCCCATGGCGTCCCTATATTTCCAGACCTGAGGATCACTTGCACCGTTTCCCATTCCTTAACGCCCAACAAGCTGGAGAGAGCCCCAAGAGCAGGTCGCTATTTAGAATTATTGCACTAGTATAGTGCTTGCTTACATGCCAGGTTGCCGTGCTCTCCCTGAGTTTCCATCCATGTTCCCTTAGATGTGCAGTCTCCTGATGGAATAGAGTGCTCCTTGGAGAGGTGCGAGATCGGTGTGGTGGGAGAGGACCTGAACTTGGAGTACGAGAGCCTGGCGGTGGATGTCTCTTCCGTGTGGCAGCGCGGGCTCGAGACTGAGAACAGCTCCCGGAGCCTCCGAGTCACGGGTAATGAGTCTTCCTAAGATAACCCTAAGGGTCCCCTAACCATATAGGTTCTATTTCAGCTACTCATACGGGATCTGTGTCTCTCCTTCCCAGGCGTGCAGAACGTGGCCGCGTATGAGGAAATCCTGCGCAGTGTGAGCTACCGCGCAGGGGCCAAAGCGACATTATATGCACGTAAATTTCACGTATACTGCAGTGAGATGAACGGGAGGTATATAAGCAACCAGCTTTATACTGAGGTATGTACAAAGGTTGTGCGCCAAACGTGTTCATATACAGATTAAGCCACGGTTATCCCAAAAGAAGTCTAGGGACTGCATGTGAAGAGATGCTTTCAGAGACAGCTACTTGGCATAAGGGGTGATTCGGAGTTGCCCCGTAAGTGGGCGTAACTGTGCACAAGACAGCGGCTGAAATTGCGTCCATCTCTGAATACCAGCCCACAATACAGAGAACCAGATCAGGTTTGAGTGCGCAGGATGTTGAAAACCACGTCACCTCCATGCATAATAATAGATCTATCATATTGAAATAACCAACATGTTATTTGACTCCCTATGCCGGGCATACAGTTGGTTCTGGTGTTATGGAACCAATGCAATAAAGCACAACAAATAGGAAGTTTGGAATATGCGATCACACTGTATGGTGATCTCTGCTTAGGCCAGGGCTGAACAAACTGTCCCCGAGCTCAGCACTAATCACGTAACATAATTCATATCTATTGATTGTGGTTCACGCTCTCTGTTCACTGCCTGGGGCGGGAGATGAAGGTCAGCAGGACCCAGGGCGGGGTGCAGCTCTCCCTGCCTGGGCTCAGTTCTGGAACGGTTACGCAATCTCCCCCACGTCTGTGACAACACTGTTTAGTTAAGGTGACAAAGTGTATTATGGTTTTGTTCTGTACAAAAAGAGGGAAAATAGATACACTAGGCTGACGCACAACAAGGAGTGATGTAACGTACCATTCTTGCAATCCAGGTTTTCAGGACATCCTTGCTTGAGCGCACGTGGGTAAAACAAAATAACTGAGGTACTAATGAAGTCACCTGTGCTCAGTGGCGGGCTGGGCCGGGGGGCAGGGTGCCATGTGCCCCCCGGGCCGCAGCATCATGTGGGCCGCGGGCAGTCTGTGTCACTGTGACATAGACTGCACCGCGTGTGTAGCGCTGACCGGACGGAGTTCAGTCAGCGCTACACAAGTGACAAACACACAGCCGCCGGCTCCGGCAGCTGTGTGTTTGTTGTAAGCAGCAGCCAATGAGAGTCTGTCAGACTCTCATCGGCTGCTGCTGCTCCCACTGCTCCATCTTCCGGCTCCCGCAGTGGGCAATGGGAGAGGCGTCATGACATCATATGACATCTCCCATAATGCCCGGGAAGGACAGACGGAGGAGCGGACGGCGACGGCGGGAGCAGGGATTCAGGTAAGTGGGTTTTTTTGGTTTTTTTTACTACGTGTGTCTACTGAGGGGGAGGCTGGCACTACAAGGGGGAGACCACTACTGGGGGCACCACAAGGGGGGAACCACTACTGGAGGCACTGCAAGGGGGGGACTACTACTAATGGGGGCAATACAAGGGGGGGACTACTACTACTGGGGGCACTACAAGGGGGGGGACTACTGGGGGCACTACAAAGGGGGAACCACTACTGGGGGCACCACAAGGGGGGAACCACTACTGGAGGCACTGCAAGGGGGGGGACTACTACTAATGGGGGCAATACAAGGGGGGGACTACTATTACTGGGGGCACTACAAGGGGGGGACTACTGGGGGCACTACAAAGGGGGAACCACTACTGGGGGCACTACAAGGGGGGAACCACTACTGGAGGCACTGCAAGAGGGGGACTACTCCTAATGGGGGCAATACAAGGGGGGGACTACTACTACTGGGGGCACTACAGGGGGGGGGACTACTGGGGGCACTACAAAGGGGGAACCACTACTGGACTGGGGGCACTACAAGAGGGAGGGACTACTACTGGGGGCACTACAAGAGGGAGACCACTACTGGGGGTACTCTAAGGAGATCACTACTGGGGGCACTACAAGGGGGGACCACTACTGGGGATTATAACTGGGGGCACTTCAAGGGGGGGACTACTACTGGGGGCACTACAAGGGGGGGAACTACTATTACAAGGGGGGACTACTACTACTAGGGGCACTACAGGGGGAGGGGACAACTACTAGGGGCACTGCATAGGGGGGAGGGGACTACTACTAGGGGCATTACATAGGGATAGGGGGGAGGGGACTACCACTGGGGGCACTGCATCGAGGGACCACTGCTGGGGGCTCTACAAAAAGGGCAATACTGGGGGTACTGCATAGGGGGGAGACTACAACTGGGGCCACTATTTAAGGGGCACTGCATAAGGGTTACCACTATTGGGGGCACTGCATGGGGTGTGGACTGCTACTGGGGGCACTATATAAGGAGAACTGCATAGGGGGTACCACTAATGGGGGCACTATATAAGGGGCTTACTACCGGGGGCACAAGGGGCACTGCACAGGGGGGACCACTACTTGGGGCACTGTATAAGGGGCACTGCATAGGGGGATCACTACTGGGGGCACTACTGGAGGCCTGCATAAGGGGATCCTCTCCTGGGGCACAGGGGGGCACTGCATATGGGCACCACGACAGGGCTGTTCCTAATCTTTGTTTTTACTTTACATTAATCCCATATGGACCCGCCTCCTCCCTGGAACACTTGAGGGGGGGGGTGCCTTCGGGCACCCTGGCTACACGCTACCCCTCTGCCAGGGCATTTTAGCCTGGGGGGCATTTGCCCCCCAGGCTAAAAGTTGCCAGCCTGTCCCTGCATGTGCTCAAGCATGGACATCCTTAAAACCAGGACTGTTAGGGGGCTTTGAGGGCCTCGTTTGGGAAACAGCACTATAAGTGGACTATTTTGTAGGCAAGATTTTGTTTTTAGATAGGAGCCGGCTGGCGGAAGGATCCTCACTGCCTGCGTTCTCTTCATGCAGCTCTTATTCCATAACACCAAACATCGATCCCTCTCTCTGCGTGCGGTAAGGGCTGCCCTGAGCAGCTAGAGAACTGACCTAGTTGCTAACAGTCCTTAATATCCAGGGACAGCCCCTGTTGTTAACCACTTAACTGACAATTTTTTTCTCCATCAAAACAGCACAGAAATTGTCAGTTTTTTTTAAATGTAATTACTTTTAAATTGTATTTTTAAAATATATACAGTGCATCCGGAAAGTATTCACAGCGCGTCACAGCGCGTGTATAATTTTGAGGACAAAAATGAATTTATTCCATTTTGGAATAAGGCTGTAACATAACAAAATGTGGAAAAAGTGACGCGCTGTGAATACTTTCCGGATGCACTGTATTTAAATATTTTATATATTTAAAAAAAATATATATATATATATATATATATATATACAGTCAGGTGCATAAATATTGGGACATTGACAGAATTTTCATATTTTGGTCTCTATTCACCACCACAATGGCTTTGAAATGAAACAAACAAGATGTGCTTTAACTGCAGACTTTCAGATTTAATTTGAGGGTAATTACATCCAAATCAGGTGAACGGTGTAGGAATTACAACGGTTTCTATATGTGCCTCCCACTTTTTAAGGGGCCAAAAGTAATGGGACAAACTAAACAATCCTAAATCTAACTTTCACTTTTAAATACTTTGTTGCAAATCCTTTGCAGGCAATTACAGCCTGAAGTCTGGAACGCATAGGCATCACCAGACGCTGGGTTTCATCCCTGGTGATGCTCTGCCAGGACTCTACTGCAAATGTCTTCAGTTCCTGCTTATTCTTGGGGCATTTTCCCTTCAGTTTTGTCTTCATCAAGTGAAATGCATGCTCAATCGGATTCAGGGCCTGATTCAGAGCTGAACGCTCTGACCAGAGCGCTCGCCCTGAACCAGGGCCCTCCTACCTTTTTTTGGAGTGTCCTCATGGACGCTCGCATAGCTGTGGGTTACCAACCACAGCTATAGCGAGCGTCCATGATGATGGTCGCGATGGTCTTGACCATCGCGACCCTCGAGCTTGCGACGGAGACCCTGCGGTAGGGTCTCGCTGCTGCAAGCCCTGGAGTGATTTTGGCTCTATCAGAGCCAAAATCACTCCCACTGACATCACTAGTGATGTCAGTGGGGCTGGCTTGAGCCGGTAGGCGTTCCCATGGGAACGCCTCCGTCTGGCAGGCACGCCCCCGGCACGCCCACCAAAGGGGGCGTGCTGTCAATCAACATCGACAGCACGCCCCCTTTGGTGCGAGACCCGGAGCGATGGAGAGCCCGTCGCTCTCCGGGTCTCGCGCATGCGCACGACGGCGCTCCCTCCGTCGTGCGCATGCGCAGTGGGGGACATCGACCCGCTTGTGAGCATACTGCCGCTCACGAGCGGGTCTGAATGACCCCCCAGGTCAGGGGATTGACTTGGCCATTGCATAACATTCCACTTTTTAGCCTTAAAAAACTCTTTGGTTGCTTTTGCAGTATGCTTCGGGTCATTGTCCATCTGCACTGTGAAGCGCCGTCCAATGAGTTCTGAAGCATTTGACTGAATATGAGCATATAATATTGCCGAATCACTTCAGAATTCATTCTACTGCTTTTGTCAGCAGTCACATCATCAATAAATACAAGGGAACCAGTTCCATTGGCAGCCATACATGCCCACGCCATGACACTACCACGCTTCACTGATGAGGTGGTATGTTTTGGATCATGAGCAGTTCCTTTCCTTCTCCATACTCTTCTCTTCCCATCATTGTGGTACAAGTTGATCATTGTTTCATCTGTCCATAGGATGTTGTTCCAGAACTGTAATGGCTTTTTTAGATGTTGTTTGGCAAACTCTAATCTGGTCTTCCTGTTTTTGAGGCTCACCAATGGTTTACATCTTGTGGTGAACCCTCTATATTCACTCTTGTGAAGTCTTCTCTTGATTGTTGACTTTGACACATATACTCCTACCTCCTGGTGAGTGTTCTTGATTTGGCCAACTGTTGTGAAGGGGTTTTTCTTCACCAGGGAAATAATTCTTCTGTCATCCACCACAGTTGTTTTCCGTGGTCTTCCGGCTCTTTTGGTGTTGCTGAGCTCTCTGATGCGTTCTTTCTTTTTAAGAATGTTCCAAACAGTTGATTTGGCCACGCCTAATGCTTTTGCTATCTCTCTGATGGGTTTGTTTTGATTTTTCAGCCTAATGATGGCTTAGTGACAGCTCTTTGGATCTCATATTGAGAGTCGACAGCAACTAATTCCAAAAGCAAATGTCACACCTAGAATCAACTCCAGACCTTTTACCTGCTTAATTGATAATGAAATAATGAGGGAATAGCCCACACCTGTCCATGAAATAGCTTTTGAGTTGATAGTCCCATTACTTTTGGCCCCTTAAAAAGTGGGAGGCACATATAGAAACCGTTGTAATTCCTACACCGTTCACCTGATTTGGATGTAATTACCCTCAAATTAAATCTGAAAGTCTGCAGTTAAAGCACATCTTGTTTGTTTCATTTCAAAGCCATTGTGGTGGTGAATAGAGGCCAAAATATGAAAATTCTGTCAATGTCCCAATATTTATGCACCTGACTGTATATACCAAGGGAATGTTATGCAACAACCCTTGTGTCCATAAGCCCCCATTGAAATTGAATTTCCCACCCTCCCATCAAAAAATACCCCCGCCAGTGTAAAAACTCCCCAGCAATATTACCCCCCCCCCCCACACCCTCACCTCCAGGGAGGTTTTTTTTTCATATATCAAAAATAACCCCCTCCAGACAAAAAAAATTTTAATCTGCTGTTTTACCTGAATATGTGGAACACTCATTCAAAGATGGACACAATGTCGATGTTGGACGCAGTGGAGCGATTTTATTTATTTTTTTGTATTGCACATGCGCAGCAATAGGAGTGACCGAGTGACCGGCAGTCAGCATTTAGGGGCGACTAGAAAAAGAGGTGTATCGGGACCGTTTTCTGGGCGTGACCCTAGTGAGCTTCTGCAATTTCGTACTCAGATGCCTCGGCGTCCTAGGAGTCGCAAACATTCCGAAACAGCATAGACTTGCTCAGAAGTTCGATGTGCGACAGATGTTTTTTGCTTTTGTATGGAGGCAGCGCATTGGAGACGCCGGAGGTGGGCGTCTCAGTGCACAGGACATCAGCTAAGTCATCAGCATATATTCACAAGTCCGCTGCGTACTAAATCACAGTTGCCATGGGATTTGTGTCCATCGCTGAATCAGGCACAGACTATATATATAACCCAGATAAAGGCCCTCATTCAGAGCCGTACGCTCTGAGCAGAGCGCACGCTCTGAATGAGGGCCGCCCTCCATAAAAATGGAGCGTCCTCCTGGACGCTCGTATAGCTGTGGGTCACCACCCACAGCCTATACGAGCGTGCAGTTTTATGGCCGCGATGGTCGTGACCATCGCGACCATCGAAACTGCGAGCCGGAGCCTGCGGTTGAGGCTTTCAACCGCAAGGCCCGGAGTGATTTTGGCTCTATCAGAGCCAAAATCACTCCCACTGACATCACTAGTGATGTCAGTGGGCCGGCTTCTGACGGTAGGTGTTCCCTTGGGAACGCCCCCGTCAGGGAGGCACGCCCACCAAAGGGGGCGTGCTGTCAATCAACATCGACAGCGCGCCCCCTTTGATCAGACACAACGAGTGAAGGACTTTCCTTCGCTCGTCGCATCTGGCGCATGCGCACGACGGAGCTCCCTCCGTCGTGCGCATGCTCAGTGCAGACCATCGACCCACTTGCGAGCGGACAGCCGCTTGCGAGTGGGTCTGAATCAGGGCCAAAATCTCTTGTAATGTAGCAGTTACTCTCCTGCCATGTTCTTTGGGGGCATCTGAGGTCCCCCACACTCCTTCTTCACATGCAAACTATCTTCAGATATAGCATCGCTGTTGCAAATAATAATTACAATAATTTATGTTCTGCTGTTGAATCCTAGTGACACTGGCTGGGAGACGCATCGAGCCTTATGCCGCATACACACTAGACGATAAATTGAACAATATCGTTATTGCTCCTCGCATTCAACATCTTCCAATGTGTATGCAATATATCGTTTACGATGGGCGCTCCCGAGCATCGTTAACGATGTCTTTCATCGTCCGTACTTTCAGGGCAACGTGACGATATCGTCAGGTTCTGCAAGTTCGGGGATGAGGGAGGGTGCCATCACTGAGCGATATATCGTTAACAATATCGTTCAGTGTGTATTCTCGATGTTGTTAACGACACTGAGCCCGGCAGTGCAGGGGAAACACTTAACGATATCGCTCATGGAGCCTATCGTTAAGTGTGTATGAGCCTGTAGACATAGATAATGTGGAGAAGTTGCCCAAATCAACCGTTAGAAGCTGATTGGTTGCTTTGGCCAACTTCTACAATATATAGGCTTTATTTATCAACGAGTTTTATCATTCACAACAAGTGATAAAACTCATTGCGTGTGATAATGGTGCTCCAGCCAATCAGCTCCTGTTATCTGTTTGAAAAAGGACAGTTGGGAGCTGATTGGCCGGAGCACCATTTATCATACCCAATGCGTTTTTATCACTCGTTGTGAATGATAGAACTCGTTGCTAAATAAGGCCTATATCTCTCCAAGGATTGCTACATCTCCCCCTGAGTGTGTAATAGAATGGTGGGTCTGGCGTAGGCATGTGCCCAGCTGCTCTGGATTGAATCGCCCCCTTTGGGTTTATCCTGCACACAGAACCAGATAAAAATAATCAATGGCTGATTTGTCCTTTTAGAGGAAAGTTTAAAATTCAACAAAAATGATATTACAAACAAACGGCAGTAAATAGGTTACGGGGACTCTACCACATAAGACTTACTGAGAGGCAGGTTCTGGTCCCTGGGAAATATTGGTTGTATGCCCTCGCTGTTGGGGAGATGGCGTCAGCGTGTCAAATTTGGATCAAGAAGTGATTCAGAACCATTAACAGCACCGACCGGTTCTGAACAGGACTGAGAGATGTATCAAGCCTTGGAGAGAGAAAGTACCAACCAATCAGCTCCAAAAACTGTAACATGACGGTCTGAAGCTGATTGGTCGGTAGTTTATCTCTCTCCGCGGCTTGATCCAAACAGACTCAGGAGCTCGGGAGATGACCAAGGGACAGAGTTGGACGTTACATGAGATCTCAGTTTCGAGTCGTTGTTTGCCGGGAACTGAACAGAATTCATTGAACACAGGGAACAGTCTGATTCCCAATCCCACCACGCAGGCCAAGTACAATTACTTGGCCCAGAAAGACGGCGCTGATCCAGCTACAGTACTTGGCCCAAACTGGCAAAAGAGAGCCGATCTTGGCTGGATGTGCAGCGGCCCAGTCTGTCCTCTCTTTTCTCACAATGTGCCTGTAATAGATCCCCCATGAGCTGTATGTATGCATGGATATCAGATACTTTCTCACACTTCGGCTACACTGCAAGGGGCTGTTATGCTGTTAGTATCAATGTCTCTTCTCACAGAAACATTCCCATTGTCCAGCAATAACTGCAACATAGGTTTATGGCTTTTGCGAAGCTGTATTGTGTTATGAAAGCCGGTAACAATGCACTATCGTGTTTCATATAAAACCCAACAAGTAGAGCTCTTTATTGCCTGAGTGGATGATTTACTGGGTTTTAAATGGGATTCAGATTTTGGTAACGTAATTCCTCATATGCAATAGCTTCCAGCACTCATCAGTTTGTTGGCTTCAGCTTGCGGGTAGCTTATGGGCTGATTCGGAGACGCCCATCGCTGCTACTGCGATACCCCAGACACTGAGAATGCATTACCAGTCCCTATAGTGTGTTGTGGACTTCAATGTTAGTAGCTTGTAGTGCACTGTTAGGCGACTTTTCCATCAGTATTGGTTTAGTCCGCAAAATAGCCGTCCCCGCTGTCTGTGAGTGACGGGTTCCAAGTAGAGAGCTCCATCTATAGGCAATTGGAAGGTAATGCAATGTGAAAAGCAAGGAGATATTAAAGTTTGTTGAGATTGATATCCGTGAGCCATTTTGTTTGTAAAAAACCCCTGAAATGTCACTTTAACCCTGCGTCAGGCTCCCAAGTCCGAGTGCGCCCGACAGGCGCCTGTTATAAAATCGTCATTAGCACCTAATTAACTCAATTCTAACGTTCTTAAAGTGATCAGTGACCTTCATTAGGATGTACAAAGAGAGAATATATGGAAATCTGATTCACAAAACCACATTTATTAACCTCAAAGCAAGTAAAACAAAAAATACTAAATTTTAAGAGGCGCAGTGTGCCTAAGAGGCCATCCTGGACAAACCTACATATTTCAGCAAAATACCCACAACCTTTGTAATTTTCATTCATAAAATGAGCAAAATACACAAAATTGTGAGAAAATAAAGAGAAATACGTACCTTCAAAAGTCAGACGAGTTCGGGCGCAATGAGCCTGAGAGGCCAGGAAAGTCACTACTGCACTCCACGCAGGCGGCGGGAAAACGGACTAGGGGGGTTTCAAACGGCACCTAGAGATAGGAAGGTACTAGGAGGGGCAGGCCCCTGCGCCCCCTTGCGAGAACAGCTTTGTGGCACCTGTCAGGCCAGCTGCGCCTGACGCAGGGTTAAGTGCAGTATTTTATTCTACTGATGTCTACGCGAATTATCTCGCAGTGTTTACATGTTCACGCTGTACTTTCCTCAGGTTGACATGTTACATGGGATTCACGCCGTCTCTCCCAGTCACCTCCTCTCGGCTCAGCAGTTTGTCCACAACGTGCACCAGGCCCCGGCGGAGTTATCTGGTCACGCGCTGGTCGGCGCCAATCGCGGCTCAGGTTGGTGTAGGTGAAACGCGTGACCCATCGCCACAGTCTCTCACTCGGTGTGTCACACACACACACACACACACACACACACTTTGTCGTCTCTTTGCAGTGTTTCCCGGTGTCGCCATGGTCATCATCGTCGTGTGTATCGGCTTCTTGGCGCTAATTGTTACTCTGGGGCTGTCGAGGATACACAACGTCCGGCAACGGGGTGATTCCGAGGGGGCGGAGCTAGAGGCAGCCAATCAACGGGATCCGTTCTGGGAGGACTCTGCAATGACCATAACCATTAACCCAATGGAGGTGAGAAGCCGAATGCACATGGTTAAAATCACGTGTACAATACATACATGCTATATTTTTTACAGTGTAATGATAAACTGGAACAACACATCGTTCAGTCCAGTGAATGCGGTCAATATCCCGACAGTCGGTATGTCGGCGCTGGGAACCCGACACCTGTCAGAATCCTGGCGCCGGTAATGTAAAATCATGTCAGTCTCCTTCCCACGTCCACTCTTCCCTCTCTCTCTGCTCTGTCTTCCAGACCCTGCAGTCTCGCGGTTTGGTCTCTGCACAGAAAGCGGCCGTCTCTGAGCAGGGGGACCCGGAGGAGGAGGAGTCACATTGAGCGCCGTCTCTGTCAGCTGTGCATCTGTGTACTTTTCGCTTACGTGTCATCCCCACCATCGCCTGGCGAGTACGCCACATCCTGACACGACTGTGCGGTGTGCGCCACCTATGAACACACACTCTTGTGCTACTTTCTGACACTCTTAAGCGACGAGTGCAACAAATAGACACTGGGGTGGCGATCCCTCCCTGTTTCTCTCTCTCTTCGGAAGGGTGTGTTGCAGCCTGGTTCTCTCATCGGAGTGTCACCCACGCCGGCACTCTAGCTAGGTTGTGTATCACATCCGTACCCGCGCTCTCTCTTTCCGGATGCCTCTCCCCCTTTCGTCATCATTTCTCAGGGGAAAATTCGCCGCCTTCTCTCCTTCATGCCGTGTTTGTAACTGTCTCACGTGATGTTTCTAAATTAGGTCCCCGAGAGGCTGCCGCCGGTTCCCTGCTGTCCTGTCCACGTCATCTCTAGGGGAGTCATCGAGTGTTCCTCTTGTATAAGAGGAGAACGTCCAGCAAAGGAAATTCCCTATCCAGACAAAGGCTGATAATCCACAGACACGATGGACTAATCCCTTCACTGTACACCGATCTGTCTTCTTGGTCCACCCCCCCCCCATCCCTTTACAATGTCCCCCCTTCTCTCCAACCCACCTTGTTTCATGTCTCCGCCCCTGTGCAGGGGTTCTCGGGGGAAAAAAGGGGGTCACGACAATGAATGATATAACACTGATTTCTGGTATAAATATATATAAAACTATATATATAAAAAATATATAGAAAATCTGCTGGCTCTGGCAAGTTTTATCCTGGGTGTAATATGTATATTTTTGGGGGAAACGAATAGCGGGTGTGGATCACTAGGTCTACATTGTCTAGATAGACAATGTTTGGGTAGACAATGGAAGATAGACAGGCAATAGATAGACAGGTACTGAAGGTCGACAGGGTCTGAAGGTCGACACACTAAAGGTCAACTGGTAACAAGGTCGACAGGTACAGAAGGTTGACAGGCAATAGGTCGACAGGGTCAGAAGGTCGACATACTAAAGGTCGACTGGTAACAAGGTCAACAGGCAATAGGTCGACATGGACTGAATAAGACTTATTTGAAGGTAAAAAGTCGCACGGAAAGACGCTCGGCACTACCTAGTTAGGTACGTCCGACATTTCTGTTTTAATAACCTTCAAGGACAGATAGGTATTACCTTGGGTGGGCACAGAGGCATTTATACCTTTTGAGTTTGCATGAGTACCGGATTTCTCTGTTCTTTATATATACGTATTGCTCATCATCCAAAGTGACAATACATCGTCTCTCAAACGCTTTCAGACTCTACGAGACCTTCATCAGGAGGCAGGGCAATGTATACAGAGCACAATACACCCCTCACCAACTCCCAACATATTGTTTTTAGGTTTGGCGAGTGCAAATTAAATTAAATGCAGATTTACTCTTTCGCCTTCTCCACTTGAGAATACGGATATTTCAGCACTTGGGGACTGAGTTGTACGCTGTCCCTGATCAGTCACAGTTGGCTGATGTTTTCGGGACGGCACATGGGCTGGGGCTGCACTGCGCATGTGCTGCGATGCCGCCCTGGCCGCAGTGCCTTGGACGTTAAAATGGAGGCGTGTCCTCTCTGTCTTGTGGGGCTGCAGAGCCCGGGGTCTGCATCTTCTGACAGATTTCCTGGCCACGGCAGAGGAGTTCCGTCGCCCATTCTGATTAAGCTTAGACTGCGGTCACGATGATGATCCGATGCTTCAGACGCCTCCTGCATCATTGCTGCGCACAGCTCTGATTCAGTCCTTAAATACCGCAGTCCAGGGTTTCCCAACTCCAGTCCCCAGGGAACCCTAACAGTGCATGTTTTCCTCTTTGCTGGCGCACAGGTGTATTTATTACTCACGGACACATTTTGAAGGATCAGCAAGTGGTGCTACTTACCTCTCATGTGATTCCCCGGGCCTGATTCGGACGCTGTGCCGACATTTGCACAGTTGAGCGTTTTTTTGCTAGTGCGTGGAAAACCCTGGCATGCGTCTGGGAAACCCTTACTGTGCATGAGCGAACCAATATGTGCGACGGAGTACGCATCTGCATACGGCTGCGCTATTACTAGAGACGGCGTCTGCGATCCATGGCAGGTTTCCTGAAGCGATTGCAAAAAGAGATGCTGGCATGGGGCGTTACGGGAGTGTCATTGGGGTTTTGCAGCCACAGTGGCCATATAATGAGGACGTTACAAGGGAGGCCGTGCGTCAGGCTGGGGCTGCTCGGGGAATTGATATTGCGATCGATGGTGGAGAGATCGGGTCCACTAGCGCAGTGGAGCTTTGCTCACATACTGTATGCATAGTGGGCGTCGCAGGTTAGCTCAGTTCGTCGCACAGATGTACACGAGAGAAACGCTCACACTGACGTCTGCATATTTTCGCTCTTGAGAATCCGTGAGAGATCGCAGACGCTCATTATTAGCGTCAAACCCTCTGTGAGGAATCCCGGAAAACATGCACTGTTAGGGTTCCCTGAGGCCTGGTGTTGGAAAAAACTAACATAGACACCATGCAACCTTTATTAGTGAAATCGCAACAAATGAAACAGTGACAATTCACCGAGTAACACCAATATTTTAACAGTATATTTATTTTGGTATCCAGTCATTAGGTCTACATTGTCTAGATCAGCGGTTTTCAACCAGTGTGCCGCGGCACACTAGTGTGCCGTGGCCAGTTGTGAAGTGTGCCGCGGGGCTGTCAGAGCCACCGGGCACATTTTACCGTACTTCAGCATCCCGGGCCTCTGAGCTCCTCTGGGAGACTCAGGCACGCCCGGGCAGTGACCTGCAAAGACGCGGCGGCGTGACATCACAGGTCACGCACGCCGCGTTGTCCACTGCCCTCCAGCCCGTTCTGCCAGCCAACGCCCTGCGCCAATCAGCCAGCCCGCGCTCTGTCTCTCTTTACCTCCCGCCCGGCACCAATCAGCCAGTCCGCACTCTCTCTTTATCTCCCGCCCGGCAGCCTGCCTGGAAGCCTGCCCGCACGCGATCCTGCTGCAGTGTGAGTGACAAGGGGGGAAGAAATGTGGGTTTTGTTTGTGTCGGTGGGGACCAGCCATATTTTTTTCTCTAAGTGGGGACCAGCCATAGTTTATTTTTTAGTGGGGACCAGTCATGTCATTTTTTTTTTTAGTGAGGACCAGCCATATGTTATCCAGCCATGTATTTGCCTATTTAGTGGGGAACAATGTGTTTTGTTGTTTTTTTTAGTTTATGTGGGGCCAGCCATGGGTTTCTTTTTCTGTGGGGAGCAACGTGGCAGTTGTTTTCTGTGGGGCGCAATGTGGTATGGTTGTTTTATTTCTGTGGGGTGCAATGTGGTATGGTTGTTTTTTTTCTGTGGGGTGCAATGTGGTATGGTTGTTTTATTTCTGTGGGGTGCAATGTGGTATGGTTGTTTTATTTCTGTGGGGTGCAATGTGGTATGGTTGTTTTATTTCTGTGGGGTGCAATGTGGTATGGTTGTTTTTTTTTTGTGGGGAGCAATGTGGGGGTTTTTTTCTGTGGAGGCCAGCCAATGGGATTGTTTTATTCTTGTGGGGGCCAATGTAGTGTGTTTTTTATTGTTGTGTGGGGAAATGTAGTGTGTTTTGTTCCTGTGGGAAACAACGTAGTGTGTTTTTTCATAGTCTGCGCACACCGCATCGCCGGATAGTGTGCCTTGGCAATTTTAAAATCTTGTGTAGTGTGCCTCTAGTTGAAAAAGGTTGAAAATCACTGGTCTAGATAGACAATGTTTGGGTAGACAATGGAAGATAGACAGGCAATAGACAGGGGCTGAAGGTTGACTAGTAACAAGGTCGACAGATACTGAAGGTCAACAGACAGTGGGCCGACAGGGTCACAAGGTCGACACACTAAAGGTTGACAGGTAACAAGGTTGACAAGGACTGATGGTCGACAGGGTCAGAAGGTTGACACACTAAAGGTCAACTGATAACATGCTTGACAGGGTCAGAAGGTCGACGCACTAAAGGTCGACAGGTATGAAGGTCGACAGGCAGTAGGTCGACAGGGACTGAAGGTCGACAGGGTCAGAAGGTCGACACACTGAATGTTGACTGGTAACAAGGTCGACATGTACTGAGGGTCGACATGGTCATTAGGTCAAAACTCATAGGGTCGACATGCAAATGGTCGACACATTGTTTTGTTTTTTTTGCCCTAATCTTTACCCTAACCCTCCTCTTGGTGCCTAACCGTCAGAGTAAGAGTAAGGGGAAAGTAAATCTGCATTTAATTTAATTTGCACTCGCCAAACCTAAAAACAATATGTTGGGAGTTGGTGAGGGGTGTATTGTGCTCTGTACACATTGCCCTGCCTCCTGATGAAGGTCTCATAGAGTCTGAAAACGTTTGAGAGATGATGTATTGTTACTTTGGATGATGAGCAATACGTATATATAAAGAACAGAGAAGTCCGCCACTCATGCAAACTCAAAAGATATAAATGCCTCTGTGCCGACCCCAAGGTAATACCTATCTGTCCTTGAAGGTTATTAAATGTCGAACGCACCTACCCTGGTAGTGCTGAGCGTCTTTCCGTGCGACTTTTTACCTTCCAATGCGTCTTATTCGCACAGCGATGTGAATAGGTAGCACAAGCAGCTTCTGCATGCGAAATGCTACGTTACAGTGTCAGCGGCTGTAACACTGTAACATAGCATTTCGCATGCCAATACACCCACGGTCGCACACAGGCATGCTGCATATCATTTTAATCAGCAGAAGCTGCTTGTGCTAACTAATCGCATCATTGTGTGAATAACATGCGTATGAAGGTAAAAAGACACACGAAGAGATGCTCGGCGCTCCGGAGTCACACGGAGCTCTCGGCGTTGTGTAGCGTGACTTGTATCGCACGGCAGGATAGATGTGGACACATCTGTACAAGCCCTCTGAGTGCCACTCATATCTCTACTGCTGTAAGTATGATTATATATATATACCAAACGTCCCTAATCTCTTCATTATTGGAGCAATGTATTTCTACTGTGCATGCATCTAGATCGCTTACGCACAGAGCCGGGTTGAGATTGGGACGCACGGGAGACACATGGTCTCAGAAATGTGCTGATATTTGATATAGTTTGTGTTCCTTGGTCGGTGACAGGGAGGTGGCTTAGCGCATGCACAGAGGTGGTCCATCTTATAGGGACGTTAGTGACAGGGAGGTGGCTTAGTGCATGCACGGAGGTGGTCCATCTTATAGACATGTCAGTGACAGGGAGGTGGCTTAGCGCATGCACGGAGGTGGTCCATCTTATAGGCACGTCAGTGACAGGGAGGTGGCTTAGCGTATGCACGGAGGTGGTCCATCTTATAGGCACGTCAGTGACAGGGTGGTGGCTTAGCGCATGCACGGAGGTGGTCCATCTTATAGGCACGTCAGTGACAGGGAGGTGGCTTAGCGTATGCACGGAGGTGGTCCATCTTATAGGGACGTCAGTGACAGGGAGGTGGCTTAGCGCATGCACGGAGGTGGTCCATCTTATAGGCATGTCAGTGACAGGGTGGTGGCTTAGCGCATGCACGGAGGTGGTCCATCTTATAGGCACGTCAGTGACAGGGAGGTGGCTTAGCGCATGCACGGAGGTGGTCCATCTTATAGGCACGTCAGTGACAGGGAGGTGGCTTAGCGCATGCACGGAGGTGGTCCATCTTATAGGCAAGTCAGTGACAGGGAGGTGGCTTAGCGCATGCACGGAGGTGGTCCATCTTATAGGCACGTCAGTGACAGGGAGGTGGCTTAGCGCATGCACGGAGGTGGTCCATCTTATAGCCATGTCAGTGACAGGGTGGTGGCTTAGCGCATGCACGGAGGTGGTCCATCTTATAGGCACGTCAGTGACAGGGAGGTGGCTTAGCGCATGCATGGAGGTGGTCCATCTTATAGGCACGTCAGTGACAGGGAGGTGGCTTAGCGCATGCACGGAGGTGGTCCATCTTATAGGCACGTCAGTGACAGGGTGGTGGCTTAGCGCATGCACGGACGTGGTCCATCTTATAGCCATGTCAGTGACAGGGTGGTGGCTTAGCGCATGCACGGAGGTGGTCCATCTTATAGGCACGTCAGTGACAGGGAGGTGGCTTAGCGCATGCACGGAGGTGGTCCATCTTATAGGGACGTCGGTGACAGGGAGGTGGCTTAGCGCATGCACGGAGGTGGTCCATCTTATAGCCATGTCAGTGACAGGGTGGTAGCTTAGCACATGCACGGAGGTGGTCCATCTTATAGGCACGTCAGTGACAGGGTGGTGGCTTAGCGCATGCACGGAGGTGGTCCACCTTATAGCCATGTCAGTGACAGGGTGGTGGCTTAGCGCATGCAGGGAGGTGGTCCATCTTATAGGCACGTCAGTGACAGGGTGGTGGCTTAGCGCATGCACGGAGGTGGTCCATCTTATAGCCATGTCAGTGACAGGATGGTGGCTTAGCGCATGCAGGGAGGTGGTCCATCTTATAGCCATGTCAGTGACAGGGTGGTGGCTTAGCGCATGCACAGAGGTGGTCCATCTTATAGGCATGTCGGTGACAGGGTGGTGGCTTAGCGCATGCACGGAGGTGGTCCATCTTATAGCCATGTCAGTGACAGGGTGGTGGCTTAGCGCATGAACAGAGGTGGTCCATCTTATAGGCACGTCAGTGACAGGGAGGTGGCTTAGCGCATGCACGGAGGTGGTCCATCTTATAGGCACGTCAGTGACAGGGAGGTGGCTTAGCGCATGCACGGAGGTGGTCCATCTTATAGGCACGTCAGTGACAGGGTGGTGGCTTAGCGCATGCACGGAGGTGGTCCATCTTATAGGCACGTCAGTGACAGTGAGGTGGCTTAGCGCATGCACAGAGGTGGTCCATCTTATAGGCAAGTCAGTGACAGGGAGGTGGCTTAGCGCATGCACGGAGGTGGTCCATCTTTTAGGCACGTCAGTGACAGGGAGGTGGCTTAGCGCATGCACGGAGGTGGTCCATCTTATAGGCACGTCAGTGACAGGGTGGTGGCTTAGCGCATGCACGGAGGTGGTCCATCTTATAGGCACGTCAGTGACAGGGAGGTGGCTTAGCGCATGCACGGACGTCCATCTTATAGGCACGTCAGTGACAGGGAGGTGGCTTAGCGCATGCATGGAGGTGGTCCATCTTATAGGCACGTCAGTGACAGGGAGGTGGCTTAGCGCATGCACAGAGGTGGTCCATCTTATAGGGACGTCAGTGACAGGGAGGTGGCTTAGCGCATGCACGGAGGTGGTCCATCTTATAGGCATGTCGGTGACAGGGTGGTGGCTTAGCGCATGCACGGAGGTGGTCCATCTTATAGCCATGTCAGTGACAGGGAGGTGGCTTAGAGCATGCACGGAGGTGGTCCATCTTATAGCCATGTCAGTGACAGGGTGGTGGCTTAGCGCATGCATGGAGGTGGTCCATCTTATAGCCATGTCAGTGACAGGGTGGTGGCTTAGCGCATGCAGGGAGGTGGTCCATCTTATAGGCACGTCAGTGACAGGGTGGTGGCTTAGTGCATGCACGGAGGTGGTCCATCTTATAGTTATGTCAGTGACAGGGTGGTGGCTTAGCGCATGCAGGGAGGTGGTCCATCTTATAGCCATGTCAGTGACAGGGTGGTGGCTTAGCGCATGCACGGAGGTGGTCCATCTTATAGCCATGTCAGTGACAGGCTGGTGGCTTAGCGCATGCAGGGAGGTGGTCCATCTTATAGCCATGTCAGTGACAGGGTGGTGGCTTAGCGCATGCACAGAGGTGGTCCATCTTATAGGCATGTCGGTGACAGGGTGGTGGCTTAGCGCATGCACGGAGGTGGTCCATCTTATAGCCATGTCAGTGACAGGGTGGTGGCTTAGCGCATGAACAGAGGTGGTCCATCTTATAGGCACGTCAGTGACAGGGAGGTGGCTTAGCGCATGCACGGAGGTGGTCCATCTTATAGGCACGTCAGTGACAGGGAGGTGGCTTAGCGCATGCACGGAGGTGGTCCATCTTATAGGCACGTCAGTGACAGGGTGGTGGCTTAGCGCATGCACGGAGGTGGTCCATCTTATAGGCACGTCAGTGACAGTGAGGTGGCTTAGCGCATGCACAGAGGTGGTCCATCTTATAGGCAAGTCAGTGACAGGGAGGTGGCTTAGCGCATGCACGGAGGTGGTCCATCTTTTAGGCACGTCAGTGACAGGGAGGTGGCTTAGCGCATGCACGGAGGTGGTCCATCTTATAGGCACGTCAGTGACAGGGTGGTGGCTTAGCGCATGCACGGAGGTGGTCCATCTTATAGGCACGTCAGTGACAGGGAGGTGGCTTAGCGCATGCACGGACGTCCATCTTATAGGCACGTCAGTGACAGGGAGGTGGCTTAGCGCATGCATGGAGGTGGTCCATCTTATAGGCACGTCAGTGACAGGGAGGTGGCTTAGCGCATGCACAGAGGTGGTCCATCTTATAGGGACGTCAGTGACAGGGAGGTGGCTTAGCGCATGCACGGAGGTGGTCCATCTTATAGGCATGTCGGTGACAGGGTGGTGGCTTAGCGCATGCACGGAGGTGGTCCATCTTATAGCCATGTCAGTGACAGGGAGGTGGCTTAGAGCATGCACGGAGGTGGTCCATCTTATAGCCATGTCAGTGACAGGGTGGTGGCTTAGCGCATGCATGGAGGTGGTCCATCTTATAGCCATGTCAGTGACAGGGTGGTGGCTTAGCGCATGCAGGGAGGTGGTCCATCTTATAGGCACGTCAGTGACAGGGTGGTGGCTTAGTGCATGCACGGAGGTGGTCCATCTTATAGTTATGTCAGTGACAGGGTGGTGGCTTAGCGCATGCAGGGAGGTGGTCCATCTTATAGCCATGTCAGTGACAGGGTGGTGGCTTAGCGCATGCACGGAGGTGGTCCATCTTATAGCCATGTCAGTGACAGGCTGGTGGCTTAGCGCATGCAGGGAGGTGGTCCATCTTATAGCCATGTCAGTGACAGGGTGGTGGCTTAGCGCATGCACGGAGGTGGTCCGTCCTTATAGGCACGTCAGTGACAGGGTGGTGGCTTAGCGCGTGCACGGAGATGGTCCATCTTATAAACACGTGACAGGGAGGTGGCTTAGCGCATGCACGGAGGTGGTCCATCTTATAGGCACGTCAGTGACAGGGAGGTGGCTTAGCGCATGCACGGAGGTGGTCCATCTTATAGGGATGTCAGTGACAGGGAGGAGGCTTAGCGCATGCACGGAGGTGGTCCATCTTATAGGCACGTCAGTGACAGGGAGGTGGCTTAGTGCATGCATGGAGGTGGTCCATCTTATAGGCACGTCAGTGACAGGGAGGTGGCTTAGTGCATGCATGGAGGTGGTCCATCTTATAAGCATGTCAGTGACAGGGAGGTGGCTTAGCGCATGCATGGAGGTGATCCATCTTATAGGCACGTCAGTGACAGGGAGGTGGCTTAGGGCATGCACAGAGGTGGTCCATCTTATAGCAATGTCAGTGACAGGGAGGTGGCTTAGCGCATGCACGGAGGTGGTCCATCTTATAGGCACGTCAGTGACAGTGGTGGCTTAGCGAATGCACGGAGGTGGTCCATCTTATAGCCATGTCAGTGACAGGGAGGTGGCTTAGAGCATGCACGGAGGTGGTCCATCTTATAGCCATGTCAGTGACAGGGTGGTGGCTTAGCGCATGCACGGAGGTGGTCCATCTTATAGCCATGTCAGTGACAGGGTGGTGGCTTAGCGCATGCAGGGAGGTGGTCCATCTTATAGGCACGTCAGTGACAGGGTGGTGGCTTAGTGCATGCACGGAGGTGGTCCATCTTATAGTTATGTCAGTGACAGGGTGGTGGCTTAGCGCATGCAGGGAGGTGGTCCATCTTATAGCCATGTCAGTGACAGGGTGGTGGCTTAGCGCATGCACGGAGGTGGTCCATCTTATAGCCATGTCAGTGACAGGGTGGTGGCTTAGCGCATGCACGGAGGTGGTCCATCTTATAGCCATGTCAGTGACAGGGAGGAGGCTTAGCGCATGCACGGAGGTGGTCCATCTTATAGGCACGTCAGTGACAGGGAGGTGGCTTAGCGCATGCACGGAGGTGGTCCATCTTATAGGGATGTCAGTGACAGGGAGGAGGCTTAGCGCATGCACGGAGGTGGTCCATCTTATAGGCACGTCAGTGACAGGGAGGTGGCTTAGTGCATGCATGGAGGTGGTCCATCTTATAGGCACGTCAGTGACAGGGAGGTGGCTTAGTGCATGCATGGAGGTGGTCCATCTTATAAGCATGTCAGTGACAGGGAGGTGGCTTAGCGCATGCATGGAGGTGATCCATCTTATAGGCACGTCAGTGACAGGGAGGTGGCTTAGGGCATGCACAGAGGTGGTCCATCTTATAGCCATGTCAGTGACAGGGAGGTGGCTTAGCGCATGCACGGAGGTGGTCCATCTTATAGGCACGTCAGTGACGGTGGTGGCTTAGCGAATGCACGGAGGTGGTCCATCTTATAGGCACGTCAGTGACAGTGGCTGCATACGCAGACACCCAATCGCTAACACAGGAAGCCGTACGAGGGGGAAATTACACCTGCCATAGACCAATGGTGACACACCAATCAGTATTTCAATATGAGTGAATATTTATGTAATAAACTACTGGAGCGTCTTTAACAGGATCAGACGAAGACATTGGTGTCTGGAACAGGAACTTTCTCCAACGTGATCACTGAATGTTAGATATCCGGACACATTACAATGGAAGCAAATAACGTGTACCGTATGACGATACAAATATAACTAATATTACATCTATTTTATGGAAACTAGTCATCATGGCTGGTGCCCATAATTAGACGTTTGCTTCCATTTTTTTAAATTCTGGCGAAAGTCCCGAGAGGAGGAGGGCGGAGGTCTCGGCTCAGGGAGACGCGGATGAAGTTGCGCCATGGTCCAGGGTATTGTGATGACTTATTACAAGTGACAGGCAGAGGACGGTTCCCACCATGTTCTGTTACAATAACCAATTAGTAAGGGCTCGTCCACACTCATTTATAATTCACCTTCCATGGGTGTATTAATAAGATAAATAGGAGCATTTACATTTGTTAGAGCACAGAGCTGCTTAGTTCTCGTGTGTTAATGCAGATAATCAGCAGATTGTATTGGTAGGAGAAAACCACATGAGAAGTGCAGTGGAAACACCATTAGAACATGGCTAAAGTGCAGGGTGGTTTTCATGCATTTTTAATATATTTTAAATGTGTCGGCCACTTTGTTCCGTTTTAGCAGAGTATGTGTCTGACTGAGCCCTAAGGGATGGAGGGGCTGCGTTACCATGGATACGTCCCCCATAGATAGGAGAGAATCACTACTTTGGGCTATTAGGGACCCTGCTTCTTCTACTACTGTATCTAACGCCCAGGGTTCCGTGCTTCCCGCCTGTCTCCATTCCTCTCCTCGCATGGGGCATGAATCTGAGCCGTCCGCAATGCCGAAGTTCATGCACAAGCACCTGCGCAAACATTTCTGGAAATACCAATGGAGCAAGCATTACAGGTGGTGTACGCAGAAAGGCGCTGTTGCGATCGGGACAGACAGCATCAGAAATGGGGTGGAAAAGTGAAGGGTGGTGGCGAGTAGTGCGCGCATAAATGGTCCATTCGGTGGGTATTATACGGGACCGTCACAGACACCCTGCACCTGCAGGGTGCATATCTCTGCCCCTGCCCTCACTAATACATCACTCATCTCCTGATATACTCTGTGCTACTGGAGACCCTGCTCTTTCCACTATATAACTCTCAGTCTGTGGCTTCCTGCTGCCTCCATTTCCCTCCTCACATCATGTCACTGCCCCTAACACATGCAGCCCTGTCCTCACTGACATATCACTCAACTCCTGATATACTCTGTGCTGCTGGGGGATCCTGCTTCTTCCACTATATAACTCTCAGTCTGTGGCTTCCTGCTGCCTCCATTCCCCTCCTCACATCATGTCCCTACCTCTGATACATGCACCCCTGTCCTCACAAACACTAAACTCATCTCCTGATATGCTGCTGGGAGCCCTGCCCCTGCCATATATAACTATGTCTGTGGCTTCCTACTGTCTCTATTCCCCTTCTCCCATCATGTCACTGCAACTAATTGCCAGCAAAAATCTGTGCAGCACGGTGAAAGGCTATTCAATTAAATAGCCTTTTTCCCATGCCCATAAAAAAAAACCAGGGGAGACAATGGGGGTATAGGTGGTAGTTAGGAGGACTGGACACCAACAGTTAAAGCTTTTCTGTCCCAGGATGCTTCGGTCTTTCCCCCCTATACCCCACCCAGAGCCTGAGGGCACTTCAGTTTTGACAACAAGCCCAAGGTAGGAGCAAGATAGGAGAGAAGGTAGACTGGTACACTTAAGAATCACATTCACACAATAGAGAAGGAAACCGGTGACCAAGAGAAGAAACCCATAGAAGCCAGATGCGTCAGGGCGGATGCTCTGTTGACTCTATGGACTTTGAAGAAAGAGTTAACAAAGGCAAGTCTACCATAACTCTCCTTTTCTTCTTCATGGTCCATAGGGCTCCACAGGGGAGACAATGGGGATGTCCCAAAACAGTTGTTCAAGGGCGGGGACGCTCCTGAGCTGAGAAGAGAATCAGACGACCAAAGGAAGCATCCTGAGAGGCAAAGGTATCAAAGGCATAGAATCTAAGAAAGGTGTGGACAAAACATCAGGTGGCCGCCTTGCATAGTTGTACAGCAGACGCGCCACGGCGGGCTGCCCACGAGGGACCCACAGAGCAAGTAGAATGAGCAGATACTGTATCTAGCACAGGAAGGCCAACCTGCGTGTAAGCCTGTAAAATAGTCATGCCAAAGTCTGTTTGTTTGCTGGCCAGACTTTCTTTTGGAATCCATATACAGTAGGACAAAAGGGAATCAGCTTTCCTGATAGAACCAGTATGGTCCACATAGATCCTCAGAGTACGGGTCACATATAAGGAGGCCTCATCTGCCGAGAGGTGTGGTGATTGGATATGCTGGAACTACAATTTCCTCATTAATATGGAAACAAGAGACCACCTTGGGAAGGAAGCCATGGTGAGTTCTAAGAACAGCCCTGTTCTGATGAAAGATCAGAAATGGAGAGAGATAGGAGAGCGCCCCCAAATCTGACACCCTATGGACAGATACGATAGCCGGAAAAAGAAAAAAAAAAAAAAGTCTTTGTAGTGAGCCATTTCACATCTACTGAGCCCAGGGGTTCAAACGGAGGCCCCTGAAGTGCATGGAGTACCACTGACAAACCCCACAGAGCCACAGGAGGGACAAAAGGAGGCTGTATACAGAGGACACCATGAAGGAAGGTGTGAACATCTGGCAGTGGAGCAATTCTGCGCTGGAACCAGATGGACAGAGCAGAGACGTGCACTTTCAGAGAGGGCAGGCGGAGTCCAAGATCCAATCCAGCTTGAAGGAAGGCAAGGATCAGAAAAACCAGAAAAACCTGAGGGTCATAGTTTCTGGTAGCACACCACTGGAAGTATGTATGCCACACCCGGTTACAGATCCGGGCGGAGGCTGGCTTACGCACTCTGAGCATGGTCTGGACCACGGAGCGAGAAAACTCTTTGGACCTTAGGAGGGATTTCTCAAGAGCCACGCAGTCAAAGACAGACCGGCCAGGTCCGGATGTAGACAGGGACCCTGAGGCAACAGGTCCGGCCATTGAGGAAGTTGGAGAGGAGCTTCTATGGAGAGACTTTGAAGATCAGAGTACAAATGGTGTCTGAGCCAATTCGGAGCTACCAACAGAACCGTGCCCCCCTCTTGCTTGAATTTCCGAAGGACCTGAGGAAGAAGGAAGACTGGGGGGAGGGGGGAGAGAGGTACGCCAAATGGAAGGTCCACTTCACTGACAAGGTGTCCACAAAAGCTGCTTTGGGGTCCCTTGTCCTGGACCCGTACACTGGAAGCTTGTGGTTGTGTCACGCCATCCACTTATGGTAGACCCCATTTGTCCACCAGGAACTGAAAGACCTCTGGGTGTAGAGACCACTCCCCAGCGTGCACGTCATGAAAGCTGAGGAAATCCTCTTCCCAATTGAGAATTCCTGGGATGAACACTGCGGGAAGATGACGTTCTGCCCACGTGAGAATGCCTTCCACTTCTGCCATAGCCGCCCGACTGCAAATGCCTCCCTGGTGATTGAGGTAGGCCATCGCTGTGGCGTTGTCGAACTGTACTTGTACTGGCCTGCCCTGAAGAATGTCCTGAGCCAGAGTGAGGGCTCTGTAGATGGCTCGGAGCACCAGGACATTGATTGGTAGGACCCCCTCGGTGGGAGTCCAACGACCCTAGGAGTGATGGCGGGTCACTGCACCCCACCCGCGGAGGTTTGTGTCCGTGGTGAGGAGCACCCAATCCGGGATCCAGAAGGGACGACCCTTGTTTAGTTGGGACGTCTGTAACCAGCAGGAGAGGGCTAGACGAACTTCCGGAGAGAGGACCATCATCTGGGATCTGATCAAATGGGGCAGCCCATTCCACCTGGAGAGGATTGGGTGTTGTAGAGGCCTGGAGTGGAACTGAGCGAATTCCAATTTGAACGTGGATACCCTGGGCCCCAAGGTCTGCATTGCTGAGTGAATGGACACTCAGCGACTGTGTAGTAGTCTGCGCACCTGATGCTGTAATTCTGCTGTCATGAAGATTTTTTGAACTTGAGAATCCAGAAGGGCTCTCAGATGTACCATCCTTGAGAAGGGGTCCCTGATATGCGAGATGTAGGACAGCTGTTCCCGAGAAGCATCAGAGGGATATTTGTTCTCTAAAACGTCTGCCCAGCTCTCAATGGCTTTGGCCAGCCAGGTAGTAGCCATGGCTGAACGAGAAATAGCTCCTGTAAGAGCATTCACAGATTTGAGGCAAGCTTCAATCCTTCTATTCGTCGACTCCTTTAAGGAGGTTGCTGTAGGGATAGGTAAAGTAGAGCTTTTAACTAGATGTGTCACATGGGAATCCACCGCTGGGGGAACTTCCTATTTACCGCAATCAGCTGCTGGAATAGGATAAAAAGAAACCAGGCGTTTTGGCAGCTGGAATTTGACTTGGTGTATTCCATGCCTCGCTCATGAGTTCAGAAAGCTGATCAGAGTGAAGAAATTCCACCAAAACCACTTTCTGTCGCTTAAAGAGTGGTTCTATTGCCGTAGGAATGGGCTCTGCATCTTCTATTTGAAGAATTGAGTTGACAGCCCTCACTAGTGCAGGTACATTCAATTTAGACTGAAGCTCCTCCTCCCGCGAGGGGGACTCCGTGATAGAGAGATCTGCATCTTCTGCCTCCCCAGACGACACCTCAGAACTCAGAATCTGAGAACTGTGTGGACTGTGCCCGGGGCAGTAAAACAAGATGCACATACAGTAGACCATCATGAATTAAATCCTCCTGGGTTAATCCTGCTGAACAGGACCAGCAAGAGACCAGTACAGGAGCAGCAGCCTGCTTGTTACCCTTGCCTTTGCTAGACATAGCTGCAAGAACAGTATAACACAATATGGCACTGAGCAACGTGCAACACACAGTATGTGACATCCTTCACAAATACAGGTAGATGTGAAATACAGTGAACCCCCTATACACCAGTATCCCAGGGTTATAGTGAAAGAAAGGGAAAGGTATAAGCCGACAGTAGAGAAAAAACGTCACATACAATGCAGAGTATAAAATATAACTGCAATGGGCACACGATTCAACTACACAGAACGCAGTGGCTGGTAGGAAATAGCGCTGTATAACCTGGCTCCTAGGAGAGGTATACAGGGAGACTGGACCCAGCGTTCCCGGGGACCTGTGGCTGCTTTGAAGAAAATGTCCGTCGTCTCTGAGAGGGCGGAGGGTGAAGGAGGAGCAGCTCAGGGTCGGCAAGACAGCTGTGGAATGGCGCCCTGAGCTGGGGGCAGCTCGCAGGGAGAGGGCTGACCTCCCCTATGCTGACATCAACCACCCGGGTCCCTGGCCTCTGTTTATTCCCTGCATCAGTATAAGTTTATGCCCTGGTGGTCTAGTGGAGTCCCAGATGAACCAGTGTCCACATCAGCACCTCCGGTCTTGTCTCCTGAGACCGGAGGTAAGACCGCGCATAGACGTGGGAACCCGCCTTACCTGTCCTCCTGTGTCCCTGCTGCAGTCTGGGGTCCTCCCGTGGAGTCCTGCTAACCAGGTGCCCCGCCATAAGTATCAAGTCTGGGGCTGGACTTGTGCCGCCGCCGATGGGTGATGGAGCGGCAACGCTGGCATCCAGAGGATTGCCTACTCTTTAGAATAAATAAAAGAAAACCTAAAATAAAGCTTGGGCTGTTTAAAAGCAGACCTAGGGCTCTATTTATTAACATTATTTTTACTAAAATAAAGTGAAAAAGGGTGTTTTCACACCCTTTTCACATTATTTTAGTTTCACCTGTAGTTATTACAGGGCAATTGGAGTAGAATTAGTAAAATTCTACTCCAACCCCCAGTATCACTTATTTTTAGTAAAGCAGATCGCATTTCCCATAATTGTAATGGGAAATGTGATCCGACCAGAGTTACTAAAAATAAATTGTAAAAAAATACCGGGGGAAGCCCTGTGATAATAACGCCATCTGGAGGTGGCGTTATCCAGGGTCTCCCCCGGTTACCGGGCTCCCACTCTGCTCTAACGGGGAGAGCAGAGGCGGGAGCCGGTACCTGTAATCAGCTATGTGGTCTAAGCAGACCGCAAGCTGATTACTGTAAAAAAAAGAAAAAAAAAATGAAACATTTTTTTTTTTTACTTACCTGAATCCAGGGACCGGTGATCGGGCCTCCGGTGATGGCTCCTCTCCGGTCAGCTGGTCTCCCATAGTACACTGGGGCCCGGTCATCAGGTGATCGGGCCCCAGTGCAGTATGGGAGATCACCTGATCGGGAAGCCCGGAGAAGATCACCGGAGGCCAGGAGGATGCAGGTAAGTGTAATGAAGGGAGGGGGGGGTCGCGGGGGTCCACGAGCGTGGGGGGCGGGGCTTAGCGCCAGTGGGGGGGTAGTAGCGGTGGTCGGTCGGCGCATGCGCGGGCTCTAAGTCTTTTTTTCCGAAAATACCGCGACTAGAGTGCGGATGGGATCCGCAATGACAGAGCTTTATCGCAAGCTCTGTCCCTGCAAGGGATTTATAGTAAGTCCCTGTGATATTGCCTGAATTCGCAATGCGAATTCACTCGGTAATATCACACTACAATCCGCATTCAATATGCGGATTGTAGTAAATAGAGCCCCTACTGTGTTAACAGTGATCCAGCTCCTGCCGGGCACGAACAACAAACTGAAGTGCCTGAGGCTGTGGGCGGGGTCCGGAGCATCCTGGGACAGAAAAGCTTTAACTGTTGGTGTCCAGTCCTCCTAACCACCACCTAAACCCCTATTGTCTCCCCTGTGGAGCCCTATGGACCCTGAAGAAGAAATGTCCAGTTCATTGTTTTTAAGTTACTTTTAATAAAATGTTCTTTGGTGCTCTACCTGACTAGTGTACTGCTGGATGAATTTGGGCTCTCAACCAACACGAGCGCGTAGCTAATGTGCAAAGTGTTTGAAAAGAAAACATATGAAATACTGTGCATCACCGGACAATATACATGAAATAACGGACGTGTTCATACTTCACGAAACATGCTCATCATTCTCTGTCACCCGGCACAGTAGGTCACCACATTAGGAGGGAGTGTGACTGACAGCCTGGCAGACTTGCTTTCCAGAAATGCAGAGTGCAAATTGGATGAGTCCTCCACAGTCTGTGCTGTTACAGCACCCCGGTGATAACCTTTCATTTTGGGGTAACCGGACTGGGTACTGAGAGGGACAGATTTCTCAGATCAGGGAGAAGGCTGGTGGTACTGCACATGGGTCAGAGGGAATCGGTATGAAATCCCGGCACTCGGGATGCCTGCTGTCAATATACAGACAGCGGCATCCCAATGCTCAGGCTCCCGTCAAGGGTATGGTAAGTATGTGAACCATACCCCCTTCTTCCCCTAACCCTCTGTTCCTACATCGTAACACTAACCCTCCCCCGTTAGTGCCTAAACCTAACCCTCCCCCGTTAGTGTCTAACTCCCCCCACCCAGTGGTACCTAACCCACCCCCAGGGGTACCTAACCCTATCCTCTCCTCCCCTAGCCTAACCCCCCTCCTCCGTGATGCCTAAACCTAACCCTCACTCCCCCCTCTGACATGAAGAACATGTGATCTTTTCCATTTTTCCAATTCTTTGCCAGTAGTTCACTGACACAGAAGTGATCATTAAACTATAGCCCCACCCACATTAAAGGGACGGTGTATTATGAAGGGCTGAAGCTCATTGGACAGACTACTGCGGCCAACCAATCATCTGGGAAGGGAGTCTGACCATACAACACACACACACACACACACACACGGGGGACTGTGGAAGTGAAAAATAGGGAACATCCCCTAAAAATAGCGAAACCAGAAGTGACGGGACATCTGCTGCCGATTGTCGGATCCAGCCAACGCACTCACTGAGTTTTGTTTGTTTTATTTCAAACAGGTCACTGTACATAAATTACATATAAAAGTATAACAACGCTCTATGATAGAGGGGGAACCAGGAGCTGCGGAAAAGATGGTGTCAGCCGGTGGACTGGACGTCGCCTCTACATCACCCCCCAGACCTCTTCGAAAGAAGTGCAGAACTTGGCGCAGGTGAGGGCGGCAGACAGCGGGTACTGACTTATGGACACGCAGCGCTCTGTAAAATCCACATTAATCTAAAAGGGAAAGTAAAAAAGAAAAAACCCATCAGAGACACTCTACAAGAAAAGCGTTAGTCGGAAAAGATGACTAATGGGCGGCACTGCCGACATCACACGCACTCACCGAGCCATGAGCAAATGCTCCGATCACAACCAGAGTGGGCTCCGCGGGAGGCACCAGGTCTCGCACGCACGGCACGCTCTCTCCTTGGAATGAGGTAGAGATCTTCACACAGCCCACAGGGAGGTGATCTGTCAGCGGGTTCTTAATAACCTGGAAAAAGAAACGAATTTGCGTAACGTACGTGAAACGTCTCATGGAGAACCAGGTCAGCGCTGGGAACTCAGGTGACAATATACACCGTCTCCAACCTCAGAGGAGGAAGATCCCAATAAATCACAGTAACTTGTATATCTGACTGGGGAACCCGAAATAGGGAATATACATGGTTTCCCGGCCCACAGCGAGCACACACCTCTGATATAAATAGCACCCCAATAGCTGAGAGTAAACCATATTCACACATCTGAATAACTAACCAAACCCTGAAATGTTCTATGTATTAGAGCACATCACATCTGGGTAGGTGCAGCCGGTCTTTATCTTTAGAGTTAATCTAACGCACTCTCATACCCCTATAACAAAGTCTTCTTTCATTTGAATGGAAGGAAAATAATAAAGTCAATATAAGTTTCCGCTGCTCTAGAACACAGAACGCGCCACCCTCAGTTGACCTGGAGGAACCCGTAAAACATGGGTATTTAACATGCAGCCCTCCAACTGCAGTGGAACTACACATCTCAGCAAGCCCTGACAGAGTTTTAGCATGCGCTAATAGCAACACTGTGGCAGGGCATGCTGGGATGTGCAGTTCCACAGCAGCGTGTTCAATACCCCTGGCCTAAGACTTGTAAAACCTAGTAATAGGAACGACCAAGAGGCTGTTCCGCAGACATGGATCCCGGAGCCCACTGCCCAGAATGGACATGAAGGTGGGGGGATGGGGGGGGGTTTACGAAGGACCGCCTTATCGTCAGGAGACACGAGGTAGTAGAGCTGGTGAGAGATCTGCAAGCACAGCACTGTATCTAGCAGAGCCAGTGGGAAAACAAAGGGTGCCCCCTGCTGGACAAACAGGAGGATGAATAGATTTTACTCACAGCTTAAAGGTAAAAAAAGAAAATCCTTTTCACGTATTTACTTTGCCAAAATACTTTGCTAAATGTAAATTGAATGTAATTCTATGCACATACATGTACTTCTAGGCACACAGTAAATTGACAGCCTTGCCCATGTCCCATTGAAACAGATCACCACGAAAAGAAGGTTAAAGAGTTTCATTTATAAAACCTCAGACCTTAGCAAACCAACAGAATCCAATGCACTGTCCCCCCTAACAGATCCCGACAAGCATAGGAGGACCCGCAGGGCGTTGGGGTCCCTCTTACCTTTAACAGCTTCTGGGGTCCGTCTGCGGCTCGGACACTCAGTTTGTGCAGCAGTTGTACTGAAATACAGGCGACAATGTTGTTACAGGAGGAGACAGGATTTCAGAGACAGCTATTTAAGCTGAAGGCAGGTAAATGTCACAAGTCTGTGCCGTTTGGGCAACAATTATCTGCAGAGCCGGGGGTAATGCTGCTGTGACTAGCGGAGTGCGATAATCCTACATATATACGTTTTCAGGTACGTTATTACTCCCATACGACATCAGAATCTCTACCCTTCTTCCAAAATGTTGTAAGACAGCCTCTAAATATGGTGCAAAGAACCCTCCCAAACCATTAAAAGCCAGGGTTGCATAAAATTGGATTTTTTTTTTTGAAACATATTTATTTGATTTAAATCAGATTTTTTTGGGATTTAAATACGATTTTTTTCTTAAATTTATTTTTATTTTTTTAAGTAACCGTTTAAAATTTTTAAACATTTAAAAAAAAAAAAAAAAAAAATGTAATAAAAAATTCCTATTTAAATCAAATAAATCAGTTTTTTATTTTTATTTTTTTTTAAATCCAATTTTATGCAACCCTGCTAATAACTAAACATGTCCACGGCAAAAACACTTTTAAAAATTGGAACCGAAGAAAATTCAACGCCCACCGTTATCACGCGTCTCAGCCCTAATTTACCCTCATCCGTGTTTCAATGGTATTAGCTCCCATCATACTACTTACCCATCAGGCCGCAGAATCGAGGGAAGGTTCGGGGGATACGAGTCTGGGGGTTCACCTCAATCAGGACGTTCCTCTGAGTATGGATGTAAACTTGCAACAATCCCGCCCGGTTCAGGGGGCTGTCTAGGAGCATCAGCAAACACTGCAGACACGAAAGAGAAGACTCTATAATAATGTTATATCATCTCCACTGTAACAAAGTAACAAAGTCAGGACGAGTTAGTATCAGGCCTCCAAAAGAGTGGACAAGTGGCAACCAATCAGCTTCTAGCTAGCGTTTTAAAGAATAAACTTGATAAATGCTAGCTTGAAGCTGATTGGTTGTTATGGGTGACTTTTTAGGAGGCTCGGTACAGCCTCCCCTCAGTTCTTAAAAGAGTCACAATCTAAATGGATATCTGAGCAGCCAACATGGAAACATGTTATAACTACTGTGTTACAGATGGATGAGCAGGGCCCTTCTCCCTCCTGGTCTCATTACCTACTTCTCTTGCACCCCAGCTACACACTCTACACCTCCTCCTTGGGATCTCAGGGCCTGATTCAGAGCTGAACGCTCTGACCAGAGCGCTTGCTCTGAATCAGGGCCGTCCCAGCTAAATTTGGAGCGGCCTCCTGGCCGCTCGCATAGCTGTGGGTGACCACCCACAGCTTATGCGAGCGGCCAAAAAGATGGTCGCGATGGTCAAAGACCATCGCGACCATCGGGCTTGCGATGAGACCCTGCGGTAGGGTCCCGCTTCCGCAAGCCCAGGAGTGATTTTGGCTCTATCAGAGCCAAAATCACTCCCACTGACATCACTACTGATGTCAGTGGGGCCGGACTCAGACGGTAGGCGTTCCCATGGGAACGCCTCTGTCTGGCAGTCACACCCCCGGCACGCCCACCAAAGGGGGCGTGCTGTCAATCAACATCGACAGCACGCCCCCTTTGGTGCGAGACCCGGAGCGACGGAGAGCCCGTCGCTATCCGGGTTTCGCGCATGCGCACGACGGAGCTCCCTCCGTCGTGCACATGCGCAGTGGGGCAACATCAACCCGTTTGCGAGCGTCCTTTGCTCGCGAACGGGTCTGAATGACCCCCTCTGCCCCTGGTCTTTACCTAAGTAATAGGTACAGCTCTCAGCTTTCCCTGAATATTTCCATTGCACTCCTTTTATCAGTGGGTGTGTTATAAGAGTTCTATTGATATTTGTCTACTGTTTTGTACCGAAGGCGCTGCGGACCACTTGTAGAGCCCTATAAAGTTTAATAATAATAATTTCTTACATATTCACCGTTTTGTAGGTCAGCGTTAAGTCAGCCGACGTCTGGTGTAAATATTCATGAGTATTATTGAACACTCCAGGCCACTGGCAGGAGCATGCTCAGTGTTACCCCACATCATGTGACATCAAAGTGCAAGAACCGTGTCAGCTTCCAGCACATTGGCTCTGAATGATCACATGATCCGTGTCATTGGATCTCCAGCCCACACCAATGGGTAATTGTAGACACAGATAGCAGGGCATAGCTTAACACAATTAATCCACAAATTTTATGCCTCGGGGGTAGACCTGCATTGTAAAAATCCCCCCGCCCCATGGCGAAAGATACCCACCAGTACAGTAGCAGCCCCCTAATTGTAATAGATCCCAGTGGCAGTGCCCTTACTGCCAATGGGCCCCCACTGTATTGGAACACCCTCTCCCCAGGTGTCCCTTTTTACATACAACGCATGCGCCCCATGGTGCCGTTCGCACAGCGTTGAGGCGTAATCTCGGGAGTGTTGCCGGCGGTCACGGACCACGACATCGCTCCTGGGAGGCCGCAGCAGATCTCAGACAGCACAGTCGCATGGGATGCGGTGGGCTTCGCTAAAGCCCAGTAGGCCGTGTCCGCATCCTGTGGCACTGTGCCAGGTAAATGGCTAATGCCGAATCGCTTTAGTTTTGGTACAAAAGAGAAATAAGATATCTCCAGCTTAATACACAAAACTGCGAGGGTGGTATTATACAGAGGGTGTCATCATGCTACAAAGACTGTACATCTGTGCAAAGAACAGACCTGGTGGCCAGTAACGGTGCAGTAACAAAGGGAGACGGCATTTCTGGATTGCCACTGGCACTATCCCGCTACAGGACCGTAAAGAGATTTCTTTCATCACCAGTCGGCTAATCGGTCGCAGCTTGTATCTAGGCTCTGAGCGCCCACATGGCACCAACTAATGTGCCAAAGCCGTAATCAGAGCAGTAATCATCCGATTGCAGCAAGGACTGAAATAACGGATGAGACGAGCATTTTCTACCATATATACACTCGGCTTTAAGAAAATATATACCGTTTTCCCATTAATGATATGTGCAGTAGCGGAATCTCTGCGACAGTCATACCTGGTGCGTGATGTCCGGCCGGACCTCCCCAGGGTCTCTTCCATTCTTCACTAATATGGATTTATGTTGGTCACAATTTAGAAGCTCGTATGTTTTCCCCACCTGAAACAACAAGACGCCCTGTTTATATAATACCCTAGTTTTACTATTATTATAAATCCTGTGTTCTCCCCAGGATCAATTTCTCGGGTGCGCCATCCAGCACTCTGATCCCCCCCCCAGAGTGAGCCATCAGCTGTCTGACACACAACGGCACGCTGCTTGTACTCTGCAGATCACTCGCTCTGGGGTAACTATCTGATTGGGATCTACCTCTTACAGACAGTAGAGGGATCTCTGATTGGAGGGAGGCCTGTGACAGGCACAGTCGCAAATCTCCCGCCCATCAGAGATCCCCAGACTTGCGCTTTGCTGAGGTTACTATGAACAGGCAGCCACAGAGACCCCTCCCCATCAGAAATCCCTCCCCCGTCCTTAAGCGGCAGGGAGCAGTGTGGAGAGCAGGAACATTGCAGAGAGGGTAGACGGAGCGTGCAGGCATGTACGGTGTCTCAGCGCAGCGGGCATTGCTGGGCACAATTATATCTGTAACCAGCCTGTAAGTGGGCAACATCTGCAAGAGTCTAAAAATTATATAAACATTTTTCCATTATTGCCAAGTATTACACTGCCTGCACCCGCCTACTTCATATATTGCTAACCGGCTGGCAAACTCTTCTGGGCAGATCACTGAAATCTATATACAGACAGCGATCTAAGCCATCTTACCCAGGAGAGATCAGACTCCAGAGCTTCCCACCAAGTTTTAGAACTAAACTCGTGCTCAGTTAGATGATCTAGAACAAGCCTTTAATATAAACTAACTGAGCTTAAGTTAGGACGGCAGACTACTCTGCATAGATGTACTCAGCTAAAGTCTACGGGCCTGCTTCCGAGTTGGACGCAGTCGCAGCTATCCTTGATATTCGCCACGCAGTCGCGTCTGCAACTTAACGCTAATGCCACTACAAAGCCCTTCCCTGCTGTACAGCCAGGCGTCTGAATGGGATGTAGTCAGGAAGCCGACAGTCTAAATGCCGACCACCGGATTCCCGACTGCCTAATACCAGCAAAGTACTAATTACAGGCGTCAAAAACCCGACGGAGACCTACGTCTGGCATCCCGGATGAAGGTAAGCCGGGCACGGACAGCTGCGGGGGGGGGGGGCGTTTGGGTGGGAATCAGTATGAAATACCGCCGGCCCTGTGGCCGACAGTTCGAATCCCAGCAGCGGCCGACAAAAGCAGAGATCCCGGCAGCGGAAGCCCAACAGCGCTGGAAATCCCGATCGTCCCTAAGGTAAGTATCTACTAACCTAACCCTCCTTAGGGGTGCCTAACCCTAACCTCCCCCCCAAGTGCCTAACCCTAATCCCCCCTAAGTGCCTAACCCCCTCCTTCCCTGCTGCCTAAACCTAAGTCTCCCGGGGGGGTGCCTAACCCTAACCCTCCCTCCCCTAGCCTAACCCTCCCGAGGGGGTGCCTAACCCTAAGTCCCCCCCCCGGGAGCTCTAAACCTAGCCATACCCACCCGCGGCTGTCCGCTGGCGGCGCCGGAATCCCTTTGATCGGGATGCCGGGTGCCGGTCTCCCGGCGTCGGGTAAATGACAGGCGTCTAGATATAGACGCCGGTCATTTATCCCACGCCGGGATAAAGCAATCGAGAAAGCCGGCTGTCGGGATTAAGACAGTCGGTTTTCCGATTGCAACCCGTTTGAGTGTCAGGGTTCCCGGGGGGACTTAGGCACCCTCCCTCGGGAGGGTTAGGCTAGGGGAAGAGGGGTTAGGGTTAGGTTAGGCACCCCCCTGGGAGACTTAGGTTTAGGCTGCGGGGACGGGGGGGTTAAGTTTAGGCACTTAGAGGGGGGTTAGGCACTTGGGGGGGGGGGATAGGGTTAGACACTTGGGGGGGGGGGGGAGGTTAGGGTTAGGCACCCCTAAGGGAGGGTTAGAGTTAGAGGGGGAAAATAGGGTTAGTATACTTACCTTATTAAGCGATCGGGATCTTCACCTCTGCCGGGCCATCGGGGTTTGAACGGGTGCGCCACCCAGCACTCTGACCCCCCCCAGATCCGCTGCAGCCTGCTGAAAAGTGTATGGCCGTAAAAATCCCTGCGCAAAGCAACTGCAATTTTGACAACAGACTTTAATGACAATGTGAAAGGTGTCATAGAAATCTGTCCCTAATTACGGACATATTTGAACTCATCAGAAAACGAACACCCCATAAATATCAGGTGAGGGGGGGGTCTCTGAGGGCCAGATCAATACAAAGAAGAGTTTTCACTGGAATGATTGACTACTGGGGCTGTGATGCTCCAATTTATATTCTATTTAAAATATCAAAATCTTTAGCTTTGAAGGTTACAAGAACAACAACACCGGTCGTAACGTTTTACTGTCAGGAAGCGAAACTGGAAACATTATTAGATTGAAGCAGGTAACAAAGGTGAGAAGAACCATTGTCAGCATTATCAAGGATTCTGCCCTGGCTCTAAACATCCCATATATCCTGCACAGCACTGGGCTATACTGTAACTACACTGTGCCAAAATTATAATGGGCACTATGCTGGAACACGCTACCCTCACACTGGGCGCTATGCTGGGATGCGCTACCCTTACACCGGGCGCTATGCTGGAACGTGTTACCCTTACACTGGGCGCTATATCCTGGAACGTGCTACCCTTACACGGGGCACTATGCTGGGACGTGCTACCCTCACACTGGGCGCTATACTGGGACGCGCTACCCTCACACTGGGCGCTATACTGGGACGCGCTACCCTCACACCGGGCGCTATGCTGGAACGTGTTACCCTTACACTGGACGCTATATGCTGGAACGTGCTACCCTTACACGGGGCGCTATGCTGGGACGCGCTACCCTTACACTGGGCGCTATGTTGGAAAGCGCTACCCTCACACTGGGCGCTATGCTGGGACGCGCTACCCTTACACTGGGCGCTATGCTGGAACGCGCAACCCTCACACTGGGCGCTATGCTGGAACGCGCTACCCTCACACTGGGCACTATGCTAGAACGCGCTACCCTTACACTGGGTGCTATGCTGGAACGCGTTGCCCTTACACTGGGCGCTATGCTGGAACGCGCTACCCTCACACTGGGCGCTATGCTGGAACGCACTACCCTTACACTGGGCGCTATGCTGGAACGCGCTACCCTCACACTGAGCGCTATGCTGGAACGCACTACCCTTACACTGGGCGCTATGCTGGAACGCGCTACCCTCACACCGGGCACTATGCTGGGACGCGCTACCCTCACACCGGGCACTATGCTGGAACGCGCTACTCTTACACTGGGCACTATGCTGGAACGCGCTACCCTCACACTGGGCGCTATGCTGGAACGCGCTACTCTTACACTGGGCACTATGCTGGAACGCGCTACTCTTACACTGGGCACTATGCTGGAACGCTCTACCCTTACACTGGGCGCTATGCTGAAAAGCGCTACCCTTACACTGGGCGCTATGCGCTACCCTCACACTGGGCATTATGCTGGAACGCGCTACCCTTACACTGGGCACTATGCTGGAACGCGCTACCCTTACACTGGGCGCTATGCTGGAACGTGTTACCCTTACACTGGGCACTCTACTGTCACTGCACTGTGCCAAAATTATAATGGGCACTATGCTGGGACGCGCTACCCTTACACTGGGCGCTATGCTGGAACGCGCTACCCTCACACCGGGCGCTATGCTGGAACGCGCTACCCTCACACCGGGCGCTATGCTGGAACGCGCTACCCTCACACCGGGCGCTATGCTGGAACGCGCTACCCTCACACCGGGCGCTATGCTGGAACGCGCTACCCTCACACCGGGCGCTATGCTGGAACGCGCTACCCTCACACCGGGCGCTATGCTGGAACGCGCTACCCTCACACCGGGCGCTATGCTGGAACGCGCTACCCTCACACCGGGCGCTATGCTGGAACGCGCTACCCTCACACCGGGCGCTATCCTGGAACGCGCTACCCTCACACCGGGCGCTATCCTGGAACGCGCTACCCTCACACCGGGCGCTATCCTGGAACGCGCTACCCTCACACCGGGCGCTATGCTGGAACGCGCTACCCTCACACCGGGCGCTATGCTGGAACGCGCTACCCTCACACCGGGCGCTATGCTGGAACGCGCTACCCTCACACCGGGCGCTATGCTGGGACGCGCTACCCTCACACCGGGCGCTATGCTGGGACGCGCTACCCTCACACCGGGCGCTATGCTGGGACGCGCTACCCTCACACCGGGCGCTATGCTGGGACGCGCTACACTCACACTGGGCGCTATGCTGGCACGCGCTACCCTCACACTGGGCGCTATGCTGGAACGCGCAACCCTCACACTGGGCGCTATGCTGGAACGCGCAACCCTCACACTGGGCGCTATGCTGGAACGCGCTACCCTCACACTGGGCGCTATGCTGGAACGCGCTACCCTTACACTGGGCGCTATGCTGAAACGCGCTACCCTTACACAGGGCGCTATGCTGAAACGCGCTACCCTTACACTGGGCGCTATGCTGAAACGCGCTACCCTTACACTGGGCGCTATGCTGGGACGCGCTACCCTCACACTGGGCACTCTACTGTAACTGCACTGTGCCAAAATTATAATGGGCACTATGCTGGAACGCGCTACCCTCACACTGGGCGCTACGTTGGGACGCGCTACCCTTACACTGGACGCTATGCTGAAACGCGCTACCCTTACACTGGACGCTATGCTGAAACGCGCTACCCTTACACTGGGCGCTATGCTGAAACGCGCTACCCTTACACAGGGCGCTATGCTGAAACGCGCTACCCTTACACTGGGCGCTATGCTGAAACGCGCTACCCTTACACTGGGCGCTATGCTGAAACGCGCTACCCTTACACTGGGCGCTATGCTGAAACGCGCTACCCTTACACTGGGCGCTATGCTGGAACGCGCTACCCTTACACCGGGCGCTATGCTGGAACGCCCTACCCTCACACCGGGCGCTATGCTGGAACGCGCAACCCTCACACTGGGCACTATGCTGGAACGCGCTACCCTCACACTGGGCGCTATGCTGGAACGCGCTACCCTTACACTGGGCGCTATGCTGAAACGCGCTACCCTTACACAGGGCGCTATGCTGAAACGCGCTACACTTACACTGGGCGCTATGCTGAAACGCGCTACCCTTACACTGGGCGCTATGCTGGGACGCGCTACCCTCACACTGGGCACTCTACTGTAACTGCACTGTGCCAAAATTATAATGGGCACTATGCTGGAACGCGCTACCCTCACACTGGGCGCTACGTTGGGACGCGCTACCCTTACACTGGACGCTATGCTGAAACGCGCTACCCTTACACTGGACGCTATGCTGAAACGCGCTACCCTTACACTGGGCGCTATGCTGAAACGCGCTACCCTTACACAGGGCGCTATGCTGAAACGCGCTACCCTTACACTGGGCGCTATGCTGAAACGCGCTACCCTTACACTGGGCGCTATGCTGAAACGCGCTACCCTTACACTGGGCGCTATGCTGAAACGCGCTACCCTTACACTGGGCGCTATGCTGGAACGCGCTACCCTTACACTGGGCGCTATGCTGGAACGCCCTACCCTCACACTGGGCGCTATGCTGAAACGCGCAACCCTCACACTGGGCGCTATGCTACTGTCACTGCACTGTGCCAAAATTATAATGGGCACTATGCTGGGACGCGCTACCCTCACACTGGCACTATGCTGGAACGCGCTACCCTCACACTGGGCGCTATGCTGGAACGCGCTACCCTCACACTGGGCGCTATGCTGGAACGCGCTACCCTCACACTGTGCGCTATGCTGAAACGCTCTACCCTTACACGGGGCGCGATGCTGGGACGCGCTACCCTCACACTGGGCACTCTACTGTAACTGCACTGTGCCAAAATTATAAGGGGCACTATGCTGGAACGCGCTACCCTCACACTGGGCGCTATGCTGGAACGCGCTACCCTTACACTGGGCTCTATGCTGGAACGCGCTACCCTTACACTGGGCTCTATGCTGGAACGTGCTACCCTTACACTGGGCGCTATGCTGAAACGCGCTACCCTCACACCGGGCGCTATGCTGGAACGCGCAACCCTCACACCGGGCGCTATGCTGGAACGCGCTACCCTCACACCGGGCGCTATGCTGGAACGCGCTACCCTCACACCGGGCGCTATGCTGGAACGCGCTACCCTCACACCGGGCGCTATCCTGGAACGCGCTACCCTCACACCGGGCGCTATGCTGGAACGCGCTACCCTCACACCGGGCGCTATGCTGGAACGCGCTACCCTCACACCGGGCGCTATGCTGGAACGCGCTACCCTCACACCGGGCGCTATGCTGAGACGCGCTACCCTCACACCGGGCGCTATGCTGGGAAGCGCTACCCTCACACCGGGCGCTATGCTGGGACGCGCTACCCTCACACCGGGCGCTATGCTGGGACGCGCTACCCTCACACCGGGCGCTATGCTGGAACGCGCTACCCTCACACCGGGCGCTATGCTGGAACGCGCTACCCTCACACTGGGCGCTATGCTGGAACGCGCAACCCTCACACTGGGCGCTATGCTGGAACGCGCAACCCTCACACTGGGCGCTATGCTGGAACGCGCTACCCTCACACTGGGCGCTATGCTGGAACGCGCTACCCTCACACTGGGCGCTATGCTGGGACGCGCTACCCTCACACTGGGCGCTATGCTGGGACGCGCTACCCTTACACTGGGCGCTATGCTGGGACGCGCTACCCTTACACTGGGCGCTATGCTGGGACGCGCTACCCTTACACTGGGCGCTATGCTGGAACGTGCTACCCTTACACTGGGCGCTATGCTGAAACGCTCTACCCTTACACTGGGCACTCTACTGTAACTGCACTGTGACAAAATTATAATGGGCGCTATGCTGGAACGTGCTACCCTTACACTGGGCGCTATGCTGGGACGCGCTACCCTCACACTGGGCACTCTACTGTAACTGCACTGTGCCAAAATTATAATGGGCACTATGCTGGAACGCGCTACCCTCACACTGGGCACTATGCTGGGACGCGCTACCCTCACACTGGGCGCTACGTTGGGACGCGCTATCCTTACACTGGACGCTATGCTGAAACGCGCTACCCTTACACTGGACGCTATGCTGAAATGCGCAACCCTCACACTGGGCGCTATGCTGGAACGCGCTACCCTCACACTGGGCGCTATGCTGGAACGCGCTACCCTCACACTGGGCGCTATGCTGGAACGCGCTACCCTTACACTGGGCGCTATGCTGGGACGCGCTACCCTTACACTGGGCGCTATGCTGGGACGCGCTACCCTTACACTGGGCGCTATGCTGGGACGCGCTACCCATACACTGGGCGCTATGCTGGGACGCGCTACGCTTACACTGGGCGCTATGCTGGGACGCGCTACCCTTACACTGGGCGCTATGCTGAAACGCTCTACCCTTACACTGGGCACTCTACTGTAACTGCACTGTGCCAAAATTATAATGGGCGCTATGCTGGAACGTGCTACCCTTACACTGGGCGCTATGCTGGGACGCGCTACCCTCACACTGGGCACTCTACTGTAACTGCACTGTGCCAAAATTATAATGGGCACTATGCTGGAACGCGCTACCCTCACACTGGGCACTATGCTGGGACGCGCTACCCTCACACTGGGCGCTACGTTGGGACGCGCTACCCTTACACTGGGCACTATGCTGAAACGCTCTACCCTTACACTGGACGCTATGCTGAAACGCGCTACCCTTACACTGGACGCTATGCTGAAGCGCGCTACCCTTACACTGGACGCTATGCTGAAACGCGCTACCCTTACACTGGGCGCTATGCTGAAACGCGCTACCCTTACACAGGGCGCTATGCTGAAACGCGCTACCCTTACACTGGGCGCTATGCTGAAACGCGCTACCCTTACACTGGGCGCTATGCTGAAACGCGCTACCCTTACACTGGGCGCTATGCTGGAACGCGCTACCCTTACACTGGGCGCTATGCTGGAACGCCCTACCCTCACACTGGGCGCTATGCTGAAACGCGCTACCCTCACACTGGGCGCTACGCTACTGTCACTGCACTGTGCCAAAATTATAAAGGGCACTATGCTGGGACGCGCTACCCTCACACTGGGCACTATGCTGGAACGCGCTACCCTCACACTGGGCGCTATGCTGGAACGCGCTACCCTCACACTGGGCGCTATGCTGAAACGCTCTACCCTTACACGGGGCGCGATGCTGGGACGCGCTACCCTCACACTGGGCACTCTACTGTAACTGCACTGTGCCAAAATTATAAGGGGCACTATGCTGGAACGCGCTACCCTCACACTGGGCGCTATGCTGGAACGCGCTACCCTTACACTGGGCTCTATGATGGAACGCGCTACCCTTACACTGGGCGCTATGCTGAAACGCGCTACCCTTACACTGGGCGCTATGCTGGAGTGCGCTACCCTCACACTGGGCGCTATGCTGGAGCGCGCTACCCTCACACTGGGCGCTATAATGGAGCGCGCTACCCTTACACTGGGCGCTATGCTGGAGCGCGCTACCTTTACACTGGGCGCTATGGTGGTACGCGCTACCCTCACACAGGGCGCTTTGCTGGAACGCGCTACCCTCACACTGGGCGCTATGCTGAAACGCGCTACCCTCACACTGGGCACTATGCTGAAACGCGCTACCCTTACACTGGGCGCTATGCTGAAACGCGGTACCCTTACACTGGGCGCTATGCTGAAACGCGCTACCCTTACACTGGGCGCTATGCTGGAACGCGCTACCCTCACACTAGGCGCTATGCTGAAACGCGCTACCCTCACACTGGGCGCTATGCTACTGTCACTGCACTGTGCCAAAATTATAATGGGCACTATGCTGGGACGCGCTACCCTCACACTGGGCGCTATGCTGGAACGCCCTACCCTCACACTGGGCGCTATGCTGGAACGCGCTACCCTCACACTGGGCGCTATGCTGGAACGCGCTACCCTCACACTGGGCGCTATGCTGAAACGCTCTACCCTTACACGGAGCGCGATGCTGGGACGCGCTACCCTCACACTGGGCACTCTACTGTAACTGCACTGTGCCAAAATTATAATGGGCACTATGCTGGAACGCGCTACCCTCACACTGGGCGCTATGCTGGAACGCGCTACCCTTACACTGGGCTCTAAGCTGGAACGCGCTACCCTCACACTGGCCGCTATGCTGGAATGCGCTACCCTCACACTGGGCGCTATGCTGGAGCGCGCTACCCTTACACTGGGCGCTATAATGGAGCGCGCTACCCTTACACTGGGCGCTATGCTGGAGCGCGCTACCTATACACTGGGCGCTAAGGTGGTACGCGCTACTCTCACACAGGGCGCTATGCTGGAACGCGCTACCCTCACACTGGGCACTATGCTGAAACGCGCTACCCTTACACTAGGCGGTATGCTGAAACGCGCTACCCTTATACTAAGCGCTATGCTGAAACACGCTACCCTTACACTGGGCGCTATGCTGGAACGTGTTACCCTTATATTGGGCGCTATATGCTGGAACGCGCTACCCTCACACGGGGCGCTATGCTGGGACGCGCTACCCTCACACTGGGCGCTATATGCTGGAACGTGTTACCCTTACACTGGGCGCTATATGCTGGAACGTGTTACCCTTACACTGGGAGCTATATGCTGGAACGCGCTACCCTCACACTGGGCGCTATGCTGGAGCGCGCTACCTTTACACTGGGCGCTATGGTGGTACGCGCTACCCTCACACAGGGCGCTATGCTGGAACGTGTTACCCTTATATTGGGCGCTATATGCTGGAACGCGCTACCCTCACACGGGGCGCTATGCTGGGACGCGCTACCCTCACACTGGGCGCTATATGCTGGAACGTGTTACCCTCACACTGGGCGCTATATGCTGGAACGTGTTACCCTTACACTAGGCGCTATATGCTGGAACGTGTTACCCTCACACTGGGAGCTATATGCTGGAACGCGCTACCCTCACACGGGGCGCTATGCTGGGACGCGCTACCCTCACACTGGGCGCTATGCTGGGACGCTCTACCCTCACACTGGGCGCTATACTGGGACGCGCTACCCTCACACTGGGCGCTATGCTGGGACGCGCTACCCTCACACTGGGCGCTATGCTAGAACGCGCTACCCTCACACTGGGCGCTATGCTGAAACGCGCTACCCTCACACTGGGCGCTATGCTGGAACGCGCAACCCTCACACTGGTCGCTATGCTGGAACGCGCAACCCTCACACTGGTCGCTATGCTGGAACGCGCTACCCTCACACTGGGCGCTATGCTGGAACGCAATGCTGGGACGCGCTACCCTTACACTGGGTGCTATGCTGGAACGTGCTACCCTTACACTGGGAGCTATGCTGAAACGCTCTACCCTTACACTGGGCGCTATGCTGGGACGCGCTACCCTCACACTGGGCACTCTACTGTAACTGCACTGTGCCAAAATTATAATGGGCACTATGCTGGAACGCGCTACCCTCACACTGGGCGCTATGCTGGAACGCGCTACCCTCACACTGGGCGCTATGCTGGAACGCGCTACCCTCACACTGGGCTCTATGCTGGAAAGCGCTACCCTCACACTGGGCTCTATGCTGGGACGCGCTACCCTCACACTGGGCGCTACGCTGGGACGCGCTACCCTTACACTGGGCACTATGCTAGCCTTACAGTGGGCACTATGCTGAAACGCGCTACCCTTACACTGGGCGCTATGCTGGAGCACGCTACCCTCACACTGGGCACTCTACTGTAACTGCACTGTGCCAAAATTCTAATGGGCACTATGCTGGAACGCGCTACCCTTACACTGGGCGCTATGCTGGAACGCGCTACCCTTACACTGGGCGCTATGCTGGAGCGCGCTACCCTTACACTGGGCGCTATGCTGGAGCGCGCTACCCTTACACTCGGCGCTATGCTGGAGCGCGCTACCCTTACACTGAGCGCTATGCTGGAGCACGCTACCCTCACACTGGGCGCTATGCTGGAGCGCGCTACCCTCACACTGGGCGCTATGCTGGAACGCGCTACCCTCACACTGGGCGCTACGCTGGGACGCGCTACCCTTACACTGGGCACTATGCTAGCCTTACACTGGGCTCTATGCTGGGACGCGCTACCCTCACACTGGGCATTATGCTGGGACGCGCTACCCTCACACTGGGCATTATGCTGGAATGCGCTACCCTCACACTGGGCGCTATGCTGGAAAGCGCTACCCTCACACTGGGCTCTATGCTGGGACGCGCTACCCTCACACTGGGCACTATGCTGAGACGCGCTACCCTCACACTGGGCGCTATGCTGGGACGCGCTACCCTCACACTGGGCGCTATGCTGGAACGCGCTACCCTCACACTGGGCGCTATGCTGGAACGCGCTACCCTCACACTGGGCTCTATGCTGGGACGCGCTACCCTCACACTGGGCATTATGCTGGAACGCGCTACCCTCACACTGGGCGCTATGCTGGAACGCGCTACCCTCACACTGGGCGCTATGCTGGAACGCGCTACCCTCACACTGGGCGCTATGCTGGAACGCGCTACCCTCACACTGGGCTCTATGCTGGGACGCGCTACCCTCACACTGGGCACTATGCTGAAACGCGCTACCCTCACACTGGGCGCTATGCTGGGACGCGCTACCCTCACACTGGGCGCTATGCTGGGACGCGCTACCCTCACACTGGGCGCTATGCTGGGACGCGCTACCCTCACACTGGGCGCTATGCTGGGACGCGCTACCCTCACACTGGGCGCTATGCTGGGACGCGCTACCCTCACACTGGGCGCTATGCTGGGACGCGCTACCCTCACACTGGGCGCTATGCTGGAACGCGCTACCCTCACACTGGGCGCTATGCTGGAACGCGCTACCCTCACACTGGGCGCTATGCTGGAACGCGCTACCCTCACACTGGGTGCTATGCTGGAACGTGCTACCCTTACACTGGGAGCTATGCTGAAACGCTCTACCCTTACACTGGGCGCTATGCTGGGACGCGCTACCCTCACACTGGGCACTCTACTGTAACTGCACTGTGCCAAAATTATAATGGGCACTATGCTGGAACGCGCTACCCTCACACTGGGCGCTATGCTGGAACGCGCTACCCTCACACTGGGCGCTACGCTGGGACGCGCTACCCTCACACTGGGCGCTATGCTAGCCTTACACTGGGCACTATGCTGAAACGCGCTACCCTTACACCGGGCGCTATGCTGAAACGCGCTACCCTTACACTGGGCGCTATGCTGGAGCGCGCTACCCTCACACTGGGCACTCTACTGTAACTGCACTGTGCCAAAATTATAATGGGCACTATGCTGGAACGCGCTACCCTCACACTGGGCGCTATGCTGGAACGCGCTACCCTCACACTGGGCGCTATGCTGGAACGCGCTACCCTTACACTGGGCGCTATGCTGGAGCGCGCTACCCTCACACTGGGCGCTATGCTGGAGCGCGCTACCCTCACACTGGGCGCTATGCTGGAGCGCGCTACCCTCACACTGGGCGCTATGCTGGAACGCGCTACCCTCACACTGGGCGCTATGCTGGAACTCGCTACCCTCACACTGGGCGCTATGCTGGAACGCGCTACCCTCACACTGGGCGCTATGCTGGGACGCGCTACCCTCACACTGGGGCCTATGCTGGAACGTGCTACCCTTACACTGGGAGCTATGCTGAAACGCTCTACCCTTACACTGGGCGCTATGCTGGGACGCGCTACCCTCACACTGGGCACTCTACTGTAACTGCACTGTGCCAAAATTATAATGGGCACTATGCTGGAATGCGCTACCCTCACACTGGGCGCTATGCTGGAACGCGCTACCCTCACACTGGGCGCTATGCTGGAACGCGCTACCCTTACACTGGGCGCTATGCTGGGACGCGCTACCCTCACACTGGGCTCTATGCTGGGACGCGCTACCCTCACACTGGGCGCTACGCTGGGACGCGCTACCCTTACACTGGGCACTATGCTAGCCTTACACTGGGCACTATGCTGAAACGCGCTACCCTTACACTGGGCGCTATGCTGAAACGCGCTACCCTTACACTGGGCGCTATGCTGGAGCGCGCTACCCTCACACTGGGCGCTACGCTGGGACGCGCTACCCTTACACTGGGCACTATGCTAGCCTTACACTGGGCACTATGCTGAAACGCGCTACCCTTACACTGGGCGCTATGCTGAAACGCGCTACCCTTACACTGGGCGCTATGCTGGAACGCGCTACCCTCACACTGGGCACTCTACTGTAACTGCACTGTGCCAAAATTATAATGGGCACTATGCTGGAACGCGCTACCCTCACACTGGGCGCTATGCTGGAACGCGCTACCCTCACACTGGGCGCTATGCTGGAACGCGCTACCCTTACACTGGGCTCTATGCTGGGAGACGCGCCCCTCACACTGGGCACTATGCTGAAACGCGCTACCCTCACACTGGGCGCTATGCTGGGACGCGCTACCCTCACACTGGGCGCTATGCTGGGACGCGCTACCCTCACACTGGGTTCTATGCTGGAACGTGCTACCCTCACACTGGGCTCTATGCTGAAACGCGCTACCCTCACACTGGGCACTATGCTGAAACGCGCTACGCGCTACCCTCACACTGGGCGCTATGCTGGAACGCGCTACCCTTACACTGGGCTCTATGCTGGGACGCGCTACCCTTACACTGGGCTCTATGCTGGGACGCGCTACCCTTACACTGGGCTCTATGCTGGGACGCGCTACCCTCACACTGGGCGCTATGCTGGAACGCGCTACCCTCACACTGGGCGCTATGCTGAAACGCGCTACCCTCACACTGGGCACTATGCTGGGACGCGCTACCCTCACACTGGGCTCTATGCTGGGACGCGCTACCCTCACACTGGGCGCACTATGCTGGGACGCGCTACCCTCACACTGGGCGCTATGCTGGGACGCGCTACCCTCACACTGGGCGCTATGCTGAAACGCGCTACCCTCACACTGGGCGCTATGCTGGAACGCGCTACCCTCACACTGGGCGCTATGCTGAGACGCGCTACCCTCACACTGGGCGCTATGCTGAGACGCGCTACCCTCACACTGGGCGCTATGCTGGGACGCGCTACCCTCACACTGGGCGCTATGCTGGGACGCGCTACCCTCACACTGGGCGCTATGCTGGAACGCGCTACCCTCACACTGGGCGCTATGCTGGAACCCTCACACTGGGCGCTATGCTGGGACGCGCTACCCTCACACTGGGCGCTATGCTGGGACGCGCTACCCTCACACTGGGCGCTATGCTGGGACGCGCTACCCTCACACTGGGCGCTATGCTGGAACGCGCTACCCTCACACTGGGCTCTATGCTGGGACGCGCTACCCTCACACTGGGCATTATGCTGGGACGCGCTACCCTCACACTGGGCATTATGCTGGAACGCGCTACCCTTACACTGGGCGCTATGCTGGAACGCGCTACCCTCACACTGGGCTCTATGCTGGGACGCGCTACCCTCACACTGGGCACTATGCTGAAACGCGCTACCCTCACACTGGGCGCTATGCTGGGACGCGCTACCCTCACACTGGGCGCTATGCTGGAACGCGCTACCCTCACACTGGGCGCTATGCTGGAACGCGCTACCCTCACACTGGGCTCTATGCTGGGACGCGCTACCCTCACACTGGGCATTATGCTGGAACGCGCTACCCTCACACTGGGCGCTATGCTGGAACGCGCTACCCTCACACTGGGCGCTATGCTGGAACGCGCTACCCTCACACTGGGCTCTATGCTGGGACGCGCTACCCTCACACTGGGCACTATGCTGAAACGCGCTACCCTCACACTGGGCGCTATGCTGGGACGCGCTGAAACGCGCTACCCTTACACTGGTCGCTATGCTGGAACGCGCTACCCTCACACTGGGCGCTATGCTGGAACGCGCTACCCTTACACTGGGCTCTATGCTGGGACGCGCTACCCTCACACTGGGCATTATGCTGGAACGCGCTACCCTCACACTGGGCGCTATGCTGGAACGCGCTACCCTCACACTGGGCGCTATGCTGGAACGCGCTACCCTCACACTGGGCGCTATGCTGGAACGCGCTACCCTCACACTGGGCTCTATGCTGGGACGCGCTACCCTCACACTGGGCGCTATGCTGAAACGCGCTACCCTCACACTGGGCGCTATGCTGGGACGCGCTACCCTTACACTGGGCGCTATGCTGGGACGCGCTACCCTCACACTGGGCACTATGCTGAAACGCGCTACCCTCACACTGGGCGCTATGCTGGGACGCGCTACCCTCACACTGGGCGCTATGCTGGAACGCGCTACCCTCACACTGGGCGCTATGCTGGGACGCGCTACCCTCACACTGGGCGCTATGCTGGGACGCGCTACCCTCACACTGGGCGCTATGCTGGAACGCGCTACCCTCACACTGGGCGCTATGCTGGAACGCGCTACCCTCACACTGGGCGCTATGCTGGGACGCGCTACCCTCACACTGGGTGCTATGCTGGAACGCGCTACCCTTACACTGGGAGCTATGCTGAAACGCTCTACCCTTACACTGGGCGCTATGCTGGGACGCGCTACCCTCACACTGGGCACTCTACTGTAACTGCACTGTGCCAAAATTATAATGGGCACTATGCTGGAACGCGCTACCCTCACACTGGGCGCTATGCTGGAACGCGCTACCCTCACACTGGGCACTCTACTGTAAATGCACTGTGCCAAAATTATAATGGGCACTATGCTGGAATGCGCTACCCTCACACTGGGCGCTATGCTGGAACGCGCTACCCTCACACTGGGCGCTATGCTGGAACGCGCTACCCTTACACTGGGCTCTATGCTGGAACGCGCTACCCTCACACTGGGCTCTATGCTGGGACGCGCTACCCTCACACTGGGCGCTACGCTGGGATGCGCTACCCTTACACTGGGCACTATGCTAGCCTTACACTGGGCACTATGCTGAAACGCGCTACCCTTACACTGGGCGCTATGCTGAAACGCGCTACCCTTACACTGGGCGCTATGCTGGAGCGCGCTACCCTCACACTGGGCGCTACGCTGGGACGCGCTACCCTTACACTGGGCACTATGCTAGCCTTACACTGGGCACTATGCTGAAACGCGCTACCCTTACACTGGGCGCTATGCTGAAACGCGCTACCCTTACACTGGGCGCTATGCTGGAACGTGCTACCCTCACACTGGGCACTCTACTGTAACTGCACTGTGCCAAAATTATAATGGGCACTATGCTGGAACGCGCTACCCTCACACTGGGCGCTATGCTGGAACGCGCTACCCTCACACTGGGCGCTATGCTGGAACGCGCTACCCTTACACTGGGCTTTATGCTGGGAGACGCGCCCCTCACACTGGGCACTATGCTGAAACGCGCTACCCTCATACTGGGCGCTATGCTGGGACGCGCTACCCTCACACTGGGCGCTATGCTGGGACGCGCTACCCTCACACTGGGCTCTATGCTGGAACGCGCTACCCTCACACTGGGCTCTATGCTGAAACGCGCTACCCTCACACTGGGCACTATGCTGAAACGCGCTACCCTCACATTGGGCGCTATGCTGGGACGCGCTACCCTCACACTGGGCGCTATGCTGGAACGCGCTACCCTCACACTGGGCTCTATGCTGGAACGCGCTACCCTCACACTGGGCGCTATGCTGGGACGCGCTACCCTCACACTGGGCACTATGCTGAAACGCGCTACCCTCACACTGGGCGCTATGCTGAAACGCGCTACCCTCACACTGGGCGCTATGCTGGAACGCGCTACCCTCACACTGGGCTCTATGCTGGGACGCGCTACCCTCACACTGGGCACTATGCTGAAACGCGCTACCCTCACACTGGGCGCTATGCTGGGACGCGCTACCCTCACACTGGGCGCTATGCTGGGACGCGCTACCCTCACACTGGGCTCTATGCTGGGACGCGCTACCCTCACACTGGGCACTATGCTGAAACGCGCTACCCTCACACTGGGCGCTATGCTGGGACGCGCTACCCTCACACTGGGCTCTATGCTGGGACGCGCTACCCTCACACTGGGCACTATGCTGAAACGCGCTACCCTCACACTGGGCACTATGCTGAAACGCGCTACCCTCACACTGGGCTCTATGCTGGGACGCGCTACCCTCACACTGGGCGCTATGCTGAAACGCGCTACCCTCACACTGGGCGCTATGCTGAAACGCGCTACCCTCACACTGGGCGCTATGCTGGAACGCGCTACCCTCACACTGGGCGCTATGCTGGAACGCGCTACCCTCACACTGGGCGCTATGCTGGAACGCGCTACCCTCACACTGGGCGCTATGCTGGAACGCGCTACCCTCACACTGGGCGCTATGCTGGAACGCGCTACCCTCACACTGGGCGCTATGCTGGAACGCGCTACCCTCACACTGGGCGCTATGCTGGAACGCGCTACCCTCACACTGGGCGCTATGCTGGAACGCGCTACCCTCACACTGGGCTCTATGCTGGGACGCGCTACCCTCACACTGGGCGCTATGCTGAGACGCGCTACCCTCACACTGGGCGCTATGCTGGGACGCGCTACCCTCACACTGGGCGCTATGCTGGAACGCGCTACCCTCACACTGGGCTCTATGCTGGGACGCGCTACCCTCACACTGGGCTCTATGCTGGGACGCGCTACCCTCACACTGGGCGCTATGCTGGAACGCGCTACCCTCACACTGGGCGCTATGCTGAAACGCGCTACCCTCACACTGGGCGCTATGCTGGAACGCGCTACCCTCACACTGGGCTCTATGCTGGGACGCGCTACCCTCACACTGGGCGCACTATGCTGGGACGCGCTACCCTCACACTGGGCGCTATGCTGGGACGCGCTACCCTCACACTGGGCGCTATGCTGAGACGCGCTACCCTCACACTGGGCTCTATGCTGGGACGCGCTACCCTCACACTGGGCGCTATGCTGGGACGCGCTACCCTCACACTGGGCGCTATGCTGGGACGCGCTACCCTCACACTGGGCGCTATGCTGGGACGCGCTACCCTCACACTGGGCGCTATGCTGGGACGCGCTACCCTCACACTGGGCGCTATGCTGGGACGCGCTACCCTCACACTGGGCGCTATGCTGGGACGCGCTACCCTCACACTGGGCGCTATGCTGGGACGCGCTACCCTCACACTGGGCGCTATGCTGGAACGCGCTACCCTCACACTGGGCGCTATGCTGGAACGCGCTACCCTCACACTGGGCGCTATGCTGGGACGCGCTACCCTCACACTGGGCGCTATGCTGGGACGCGCTACCCTCACACTGGGCGCTATGCTGGGACGCGCTACCCTCACACTGGGCGCTATGCTGGGACGCGCTACCCTCACACTGGGCGCTATGCTGGGACGCGCTACCCTCACACTGGGCGCTATGCTGGAACGCGCTACCCTCACACTGGGCGCTATGCTGAAACGCGCTACCCTCACACTGGGCGCTATGCTGGAACGCGCTACCCTTACACTGGGCTCTATGCTGGGACGCGCTACTGGGCTCTATGCTGGGACGCGCTACCCTCACACTGGGCATTATGCTGGAACGCGCTACCCTCACACTGGGCGCTATGCTGGAACGCGCTACCCTCACACTGGGCGCTATGCTGGAACGCGCTACCCTCACACTGGGCGCTATGCTGGAACGCGCTACCCTCACACTGGGCGCTATGCTGGAACGCGCTACCCTCACACTGGGCGCTATGCTGGGACGCGCTACCCTCACACTGGGCTCTATGCTGGGACGCGCTACCCTCACACTGGGCACTATGCTGAAACGCGCTACCCTCACACTGGGCACTATGCTGAAACGCGCTACCCTCACACTGGGCTCTATGCTGGGACGCGCTACCCTCACACTGGGCGCTATGCTGAAACGCGCTACCCTCACACTGGGCGCTATGCTGGAACGCGCTACCCTCACACTGGGCGCTATGCTGGAACGCGCTACCCTCACACTGGGCGCTATGCTGGAACGCGCTACCCTCACACTGGGCGCTATGCTGGAACGCGCTACCCTCACACTGGGCGCTATGCTGGAACGCGCTACCCTCACACTGGGCGCTATGCTGGAACGCGCTACCCTCACACTGGGCGCTATGCTGGAACGCGCTACCCTCACACTGGGCGCTATGCTGGAACGCGCTACCCTCACACTGGGCTCTATGCTGGGACGCGCTACCCTCACACTGGGCGCTATGCTGGGACGCGCTACCCTCACACTGGGCGCTATGCTGGGACGCGCTACCCTCACACTGGGCGCTATGCTGGAACGCGCTACCCTCACACTGGGCTCTATGCTGGGACGCGCTACCCTCACACTGGGCTCTATGCTGGGACGCGCTACCCTCACACTGGGCGCTATGCTGGAACGCGCTACCCTCACACTGGGCGCTATGCTGAAACGCGCTACCCTCACACTGGGCGCTATGCTGGAACGCGCTACCCTCACACTGGGCTCTATGCTGGGACGCGCTACCCTCACACTGGGCGCACTATGCTGGGACGCGCTACCCTCACACTGGGCGCTATGCTGGGACGCGCTACCCTCACACTGGGCGCTATGCTGAGACGCGCTACCCTCACACTGGGCTCTATGCTGGGACGCGCTACCCTCACACTGGGCGCTATGCTGGGACGCGCTACCCTCACACTGGGCGCTATGCTGGGACGCGCTACCCTCACACTGGGCGCTATGCTGGAACGCGCTACCCTCACACTGGGCGCTATGCTGGGACGCGCTACCCTCACACTGGGCGCTATGCTGGGACGCGCTACCCTCACACTGGGCGCTATGCTGGGACGCGCTACCCTCACACTGGGCGCTATGCTGGGACGCGCTACCCTCACACTGGGCGCTATGCTGGAACGCGCTACCCTCACACTGGGCGCTATGCTGGAACGCGCTACCCTCACACTGGGCGCTATGCTGGAACGCGCTACCCTCACACTGGGCGCTATGCTGGGACGCGCTACCCTCACACTGGGCGCTATGCTGGGACGCGCTACCCTCACACTGGGCGCTATGCTGGGACGCGCTACCCTCACACTGGGCGCTATGCTGGGACGCGCTACCCTCACACTGGGCGCTATGCTGGGACGCGCTACCCTCACACTGGGCGCTATGCTGGGACGCGCTACCCTCACACTGGGCGCTATGCTGGAACGCGCTACCCTCACACTGGGCGCTATGCTGAAATGCGCTACCCTCACACTGGGCGCTATGCTGGAACGCGCTACCCTTACACTGGGCTCTATGCTGGGACGCGCTACTGGGCTCTATGCTGGGACGCGCTACCCTCACACTGGGCATTATGCTGGAACGCGCTACCCTTACACTGGGCGCTATGCTGGAACGCGCTACCCTCACACTGGGCGCTATGCTGGAACGCGCTACCCTTACACTGGGCGCTATGCTGGAACGCGCTACCCTCACACTGGGCGCTATGCTGGAACGCGCTACCCTCACACTGGGAGCTATGCTGGAACGCGCTACCCTCACACTGGGCGCTATGCTGGAACGCGCTACCCTCACACTGGGCGCTATGCTGGAACGCGCTACCCTCACACTGGGCGCTATGCTGGGACGCGCTACCCTCACACTGGGCGCTATGCTGGGACGCGCTACCCTCACACTGGGCGCTATGCTGGGACGCGCTACCCTCACACTGGGCGCTATGCTGGGACGCGCTTCCCTCACACTGGGCGCTATGCTGGGACGCGCTACCCTCACACTGGGCGCTATGCTGGGACGCGCTACCCTCACACTGGGCGCTATGCTGGAACGCGCTACCCTCACACTGGGCGCTATGCTGAAACGCGCTACCCTCACACTGGGCGCTATGCTGGAACGCGCTACCCTTACACTGGGCTCTATGCTGGGACGCGCTACTGGGCTCTATGCTGGGACGTGCTACCCTCACACTGGGCATTATGCTGGAACGCGCTACCCTTACACTGGGCGCTATGCTGGAACGCGCTACCCTCACACTGGGCGCTATGCTGGGACGCGCTACCCTTACACTGGGCGCTATGCTGGAACGCGCTACCCTCACACTGGGCGCTATGCTGGGACGCGCTACCCTCACACTGGGCACTATGCTGAAACGCGCTACCCTCACACTGGGCGCTATGCTGGGACGCGCTACCCTTACACTGGGCGCTATGGTGGTACTTGCAGTGCCACACGTGGTAGACAGCAGGAGTGCCGGGCACGCTGGGACCTGTAGTGCCGCGGCGGGGCCATGTGTGTATTTACCCGCACGGTCTCCAGGCTCGCCCCCTCCAGTAGGACGATCAGCCGCTTCTCCCTCCGCCGCTTGGCGTGCGTCTCCGCCGGGGGATCTCCGTCACCCGTGTGCTCCCTGCGCGCCGCCATGATTGTTGTGGGGAAGGGCAATGAGAGCGGACAGGACACTTCCGGTCGGGAGACGGTGCCATGTTGTGGTTGGCAGCCTGAGCCGGGATCACGTGAGGGGAACTTTTTGACGTCGCGTGGTGGAACACTTCCGGTGTCCTTCCTAACGCTGGGACTGTCACACAGGAGGCGACACGTGAGGGAGAGAGGTGAGAGGTGACCCGTGTGTGACATGTATGTAATGTGTGCAACATGTATGTAACGTGAGGTCTGTGTGCAGCAAGTATCACCTATGAGGGTTGTATATTTTATGTAACATGCGAGGTCTGTATGTATGTATATATGTGTGTAATATGTAGCTGTCTATGCTCCCTATGACCCATACATACATAGATACATGCAGTGAGTTATACTGAGCAGTGGGTGTATGTTACTGCATAAGTGTATTCGGAGTCAGGGAAACATAGATAGATATATATATATCTATATATATAATGTGTGTGTGTGTGTGTATATAAAATATATCCAGTTACTTGTATAGGGCACACACATATTCTGCAGCGCATTACAGAGAGTATTCCGGTCACTCCCACCGGCCCCTGCCCCAGAGGAGCTTACACTCTATATATTTCCTATCACACATACACACCGGGGGTTCATGTTGGTCGGCAACCATTTACCCTACCACTATATGTGTGTATTGTGGGAGGAAAGCGGAGCGCCCGAAGGAAACACACACACTGGGAGAACATATAAACTCCACGCAGATGATGTCTAGGTCAGAAAGTGAACTTATGACCTCACCGGGGTCAATAATTACACAGCATCTCAGTGCTGGGCCAGCAATGCTGTATCACTGAAGGTGCCTACACACTAGACGTCTCGTAATAGGTGCAGTGTCGTCAACGATTTCATTTGAACTCCCAGACAAACCATATCTTGTATAAACGGTCCGATCTGATCAACGACCTTAATCTCATTAACGGGATTGGCAGATCTTCCCTGCTGTAGGCAAGAGCTTAAGATGCAATGTTCGACCGGCGAGGACGCGCATCATGATCATGGGTGGACGCTCATGATTTGGACGTGTTTTACACGGATCTGTCATTCCGATGCTTCAAAATCGTCGTCTAGTGTGTACGCACCTTAAGGCTTATTTGTATGGTACCACACTCATTTATCAGCACCATACAGTGGTAAGGACAAGACAGGCAAATAAATCAAGTGAAAAGTCCTAATATAAGATAATACATGCAGTATATGATGTATCTGGGGTGACGTGAGCAGTACAGGGATAACTGAGAACATGTACAGGACAAGTAGGTAACCGCCTTGAGGGATGGAGCAGAATACTGTGAATGGGATGTGAGTGCGAGACCGTGGGGCATTACATTAAGGCGCATGCATGGGGACACAAGGGGTGTGAACCCTGCTTCTTTTGAGCTTACAATCTAATGAGGGACAGTGACCTTGGGGAGGCATGGGTTAGGTTGGCAGTGTCTCATGTACAGATGGATCTTTAGGGAATGGGGGGGAGGCGGCACAGGAAACTCCTCGTAGATGGCAGTCGTTGCCCCCGTGGAGAAGACTGGAGGGAGTATGTACTAGGAAAGGAGGCTTATGGAGTGGGTGACGAGGCTTTTTAATTGGACTCTGCAGGGATCGGGATACCAGTGCAGAGATAGGTGCACATGGGAGGTGAAGGAGGAAGATTCGTTTTGCCCTACTGTTAGGGATAGACGGGATATGAATATGATTATATCGAATAACAGTGATTTGTAGATTGAGAACTTGTTATGCCAATTCATTATCCCCAGGAACCTATCTAGTCTATACTCTTTACTCTAATTATTGTAGTTTGGAAGAGCCCTTAATATCAAATCTGACTTTCAGCATTGTACCCTCTCCTCGTCCCCACCCCCCTTTACTCGTTCCCACGTATTAACGCACCAGACCCCATCCCCACCAGTTACTCCTCTCTTTATCCCAAAATCTACGGTTATTCCCCAGCTGGCTCTAACCCATAGAAATTGTTATGTTCTCCCTGAGATGGTGAAACACAGAGAAGCAGCAGTGATCCGGAATCTGTAACAAAACATTTATTATAAACCCGTTATAAATGAAGTTTTCTCTTCTGCGGACCTCCGTGTCATGGGCTGGACCCCCTTCACAAGGGGTGACGGAAGTGCTCTGGGGCAAACGCTCTGTGTACATCATCCCCACACGTCGTCTTATTTTATATCATATACTGTGTATTCCAAGTCATTATCAGAGCACTGTTACCACCAATCCTGTGACTCACACCTGACTGGAAGATTTGTGTTTAGATAAAGTCAGATGGAATCAGTATGAAATACCGCCGGCCCTGTGGCCGACAGTTCGAATCCTGTCAGCGCCTGGCCGACAAAAGCAGAGATCCCGACAGCGCTGGAAATCCCGATCATGGATAGGTAAGTATCTACTAACCTAACCCCCTAACCCTAATCCCCCCTCTAAGTGCCTAACCCCCCCCTTCCCCGCTGCCTAACCCTAAGTCCCCCGGGGGAGTGCCTAACCCTAAGTCCCCCGGGGGGGTGCCTAACCCTAAGTCCCCCCCGGGGGTGCCTAACCCTAACCCTCCCTCCCCCTAGCCGAACCCTAACCCTCCCAGGGGGATGCCTGACCTTAAGTCCCCCCTGGGTGCCCTAAACCTAACAGCCGCCCCCCCCCCCCCGCGCGGCTGTCCGCTGGTGGCGCCCGGCATCCCTTCAATCGGGATGCCGGGTGCCAGTCTCCTGGCGTCGGGTAAATGACAGGCGTCTAGATATAGACACCGGTCATTTATCCCACGCCGGGATAAAGCAATCTGGAAGCCGGCTGTCGGGATTAAGACAGTCGGTTTTCCGATTGCATCCCAGTCAGATGGGACCAAAAAACTTTCCGCCTCTAATATTTACTTCTTTTAAACTGTAGATGGCGCCATAACCTGACCGTAAAATGTATTAGTCTCCCAGGTAGTTGCTCTCTCTGGCCGTTCCATCAATGTTACAGAAAATAAAGCATAAAGAGTCATTTATTCTCTCAATGTATATGTACAGACCCAAGTGATTCCTCTCAGAAAACAAGAGATATGGTAAGAACTTACCTTTGTTATCTCTGTTTCTACGAAGTCCATAGGGTCCACAGGGTTGACCTTGGGGTGGGTATAGGTTGGGAACCAAATCCGGGCACCACGCAGTTAAAGCTTTTAGCTCCCAGGATGCACTGGGTCCACTCTCCCTATAACCCCACCCCCAAGCCAGAGGCACCTCAGTTTGTAAGTAGCCAAAGGCCGGAGGAGGAGAGAAAAAGAGAGAGAAAACTGGAACACTCAATAACCATACTCACAGAAATGGGAGACGGAAAACCGGTGACCAGCCACACAGCCCATATGAAGCCAGGTGCGTCAGGGCGGGCGCCCTGTGGACCCTATGGACTTCGTAGAAACAGAGATAACAAAGGTAAGTTCTTACCATATCTCTTGTTTTCTACTTCAGGGTCCATAGGGGGTCCACAGGGTTGACCTTGGGGATGTCCCAAAGCAGTTCAACCAAGGGTGGGGACGCTCCTGTGCTGAGAGGAGAATCCGTCGCCAAAAAGGAAGCATCCTGAGAGGCAAAGGAAACCAATGCCTAGAACCTTAAAAAGGTGTGGACAGAAGACCACGTGGCCACCTAGTAAGGCAAAACAGCCGAGGCGCCACAGTGAGCCGCACACGAGGGTCACATGGCCAGAGAAAAAACAAGCATCAACAACAGGAAGGCCTACCCATGGGTAGGCCCCTGAGGAAGACCTACGAGGCCATCCAGCCAACATTTGGTTATAGGCCGGCCATCCTTTCCTGTGAAAACCAGAAATCTCAGACCACCAATAAGGAGTCCGATTTCCGTAAGGAACCTGAACGGATCACATAAATCCAAAGAGGCCAGACCACAGTCAATGAGGCCACACCAGCCGAGAGGACTGGGGACAGAATGGCCGTACCATAAGTTCCAGAATAATATGGAACCTGAAAACCACTAAGAAGAAACACAGGGCGAGAGCAACTCACACCCTGACATGATGCCCTCCAGAAGAGGGAGCCACATGAGAACGCTCCCAATTCAGACACTCTCCTGGTTGATATAAACACCCTGAGAGAAAGAGAGAGCCTAAGCAATAGACCATGTAATGGCTATCACAACCAGCGGTTCCATTGACTGTCCCCGGAGGTAACGAAGAACCACTACTTACTCCCAAGGAGTCCCTAGGGAGGACAAATGGAGGCATAATCAAGAAAACACTCCAAAGGATGAACTGGATACCAGAGTGGAGCAATTCCATATCTTAACCATACTGACAGTGTAGAGATCCGCACTGTCAGGAAGACCAGGCCAAGTGTGAAACCCAAGCCAGCCGGAAGGAATGCCAGAATATCTGGAAATCCTGGACACCGGAGGATTGTATCGACAGGTACAATACCATAAGATTTATGGCTGCCACAGTTTGTGGTAGGTCCCAGCAAAAGCTGATCCATGTGCTCTAATCATTCCAACGATGACAAAGCCAGGGAAGCCGTAAGACCACTGTAAGGACACAGTCAAAGACAAACGACCCAGGTCCAAGGCAAAACCAAGGACCCTGAGACAACAGGTCCGGGCAGTGAAGCATCAGGGATGGAGTATCGATGTAGAGACTCCGAAGATCCAAGTACCCCTGACATCTGGGGCAATCAGGAGCCACCAGCAGGAAAGCATCTCCGTCTCGATTGAAAACACTTCCAAAGACCTCGAGGAAGAAGGGAGACCGGAGAACACAGGTACACAAAGTGGAAGGACCACTTCACCGACAAAGAGTCGCTGAAGGTTGCTTCAGAATCCCCAGAGCTGGACTGTAACACCATAGTGTGATAAAGTCAGAAGGCCATGAGGGTCACCTCAGGGGGGCCCCCCCTGCTCACCAGGAGATGAAACCTCTCTTGGGGAAGAGACTAGTCCCCGGGATGCACGTCGTGACGGCTGAGGACTCCCGCTTCCCAATGGAGAGCTCCTGAAATGAACGCTGCCGAGATGGTCGGGAGGAGACCCTCGGACTATGTCCGAATATGTGACATACCTGTCATTGCCACCCAACGAACAGTGTTGCTAAAAAGGAAGCCACTGTCCTGACCCTGTCGGACTGAACCTTTTCAGGTTCACCGGGAAACAAGAGTTATGCCAGAGTAAGTTAATTGACAGGGTGGAATCGACAGACGTCCAACTGCACTGAAAAGGATTCGATCCAGACACTGTCCATAGCAAAGAAAACCCTGGACGAGATGGCCATAGCCACCCGGACAGGGACCGACTTGCCTCCGGAGAGAGCATCATCGTTTGAACAGTTATCCGACAGAAAAAACTCGTTCCATCTGGAGATGAGCCAATTATGGAAAGGCCTGGAATGGAACTGAGCCCATTCCACCATGCATCCCAGAGTGTAAAGACATCTGTCGACTGCGCAGACAACCATGTACTCCTAATGGAAGAGTGGAGATTCCGTCTTACGCCAGAAGAATTCTCAGATTCTGAGAATCCAGCAGGGATCCTAGATGAAGAATACCCAGAGAGGGATGCAGGGAGGACTTTTTCCCCGTTGATTAAACGTCTGCACCCTGAAGAAGCCACAGTCATCCTGACCTGGCTGTAAAGTACCCCGGTGATCCCGCTAAGAGCAGGAGGCCGTCCAGGTACAGGAGCATTGGGATATACTGAACAGAAGAACTGTCAGAAAATCCAAAACGCTGGTAAACCCCTGTGGGGCTGAGGACAGTCCCAACAGGCAGAGCCAGAAAAATTGTAAGTGTTGCTGTGATACAGCAAACCTCAGCCCATGCTGAGGAAAGGTCTCTGTAAGTACCCGTAGGCACGCGTCCTGTATATCCAGTGACACCATAAAGTCCCCAGGTTCCAAACATCGTATGATGGAGCATAGGGATTTCCTCCTGAGCCCAGGTAGCTTTAGGAACTGGTTCAGGGAATTGAGACAGAGAATAGGCCAAAGAGGACCATTCAGCCACCGCACCAGAAAGAAAGCAGAACAACCAGTCCCTCACTGAGATAGTGGGGATGGCCTAATTAGCTCCGCTTACCGCAACAACTGCATAGCTTTCTGGATCTGTAAGGCCCTTGTAAAGAGGCCGCCTGAGCAAAGAGGGCGTACCCTCCTACCCACGTAGCCGCGGCAACTTGACACTAGTACCGGGCGAACTGAGAAAATCGGTATCTCCCAGTTGTAGGCCTGTCCCGTCAGGCTGAAGAGATATCCGTAGGTTCAGAAGCAGGATCGGCTGGCAGTCCAGGCCTGCTCGGTACTGGATATGTCGGCCCTTGTAGATGCCGACAGTCTACGAAGAAACAGACCTTTAGGCTGACCCAGAGGACAAAAAGACTTAACAGACTTAGTCTGAGGCCTTGTAGTGGGCATAGCTGAAAGCGGTAAACTTGTCGTTAGTAATACTGCCAATGTTACTACAATCTTGTCAAGGTCAGGACCAAACAATATCAACCCTAAAGATGGTATCTGCACCTCTGCATTCCCAGAGCGCAGCCATAGGGTATTACGGAGGATGCAGTCGCAGCCGGAACTCTGAAAGTTAGGAGACTGGTATCCAATATAGGCATTTCCACCTATGACAACTGCATATATTACGTGAGCGACCAAATACATTTGAACCCCCGACGTGTTGGAGAGGAAAAAACATTACAAATGCATCAACCCAATATGCAATAGTATTAACCAACCATGCTATAGCCATGGTAGGATGGGTAACAACTCCTGAAAGCAAGTATACTGATTTCAGGCAGAGTTACCACCTACGGATCCGAAGAATCCGACCACGCAGGAATGGGAGGCGTAGTAACGTCTGTAATCAGACGAGTAACACGCCCATCCACCCCAGGAGGGGCTCGTGATGACCCTCAGGGAATTTGGGACAGGAGGCCAAACACTGTTGTAACACCTCCTATCTGGCAACAGCCAGAGTCCCGCTATGCGATCCACCCGCTAGTCAGCAACAGGGAACCCGAAGGCACGCAATACTGAGGGTGTATGATACAGGTGCAGGTCAACATTCACTCTAACCAGAATGGACCTGCTACCAGCCCTAAAGCAGGGATAATAATACCTGAAATAGGCTTCCCCCCGTGTAAGAGGGAAAGAGCCCCAAACAGTATCCAGTTCACGGCAGAGCCAACTGGGAAGTAACCACAGGGCGTCAACCACGCCAATTAGCGTTTCGTAGAAAACGACATCCACCCAGGGTGGCTGTTGTGGTAATCCCTGCAAGGGGAATGACAGACTGTTGTGGCACCAGGGGGAATTCATATACTGCGAAAAACCCCTGCAGGGAGCGGTAGTCTGTGTCACAGGGGAAGAGTGCAAGAAGCTGCGAGATACCCTGAGATGAAAAGGGCAGTATGGTGAAGTAACCCCAAGTGAGGTACAACAATGGGGCCCGCCCGGCGATCCGCAATTGAGAGGATCCCGAGAAAACAAACCGCCCAAGGGGGTCGTGTAAGGGGCCCGGCACCAGATGACGCCACATACAGAACCCTTTATGAGTCAAAACCTCCGCACTAACACCTGCAGCACATGACTTGCAGGATAGTAAAAATGGGTGCAGTATAACGCTCTATCTCCTGGTCAGACATATCTGACCAACCCTCTTGGCGGAAATATTAAGCAGCACTATACTGGTCCTGACTGATGCCAAAAATTAGCTGCAGGGACCCATTTTCTACGTATGCAACACACAGTTCCATCTAAAATATGGCAACGTGCAGCACGCAACAGTATGTGACAAACCACACAAATATTAACCAGTATATAAATGTGAGGTCTCAGAACCACCCTAAGTACAGCTGTATTAGGGCAGATAAAGAAAAGGGATAGATATACACTGACAGGTGAGAGAATAAAGTACAGACAGTCAGCACTAGCATAAGTCACATACAATGCAGATATATACATATATACATAAACATGTCATATAATATACTGCACTATTACACTGCATTCAACTGCCCAGATTCAGTGTCTGGGAAGGCTACAGCGCTGTGTACACTGACCTGATGGTGAGGTACGCAGGGGGACTGGGCCAACTGCCATCTCCGGAGATTTCTGCTGCACCACAGAGAAATGGCCGCTGGAGACCTCAGAAGAAGCGTGGCTCACGGAGGAAGCAGCTCAGCGACGCCAGACTATGGATACTGAAAGGCGCGCTGAGCTGAGGGGAGGAGCCGCTGTAACAGGGAAGGCTGCCTCCCCTGGCCGGCTATTAACCCCCGGGACGCCGGCTCCCTGCACCGATCGTTAAGTCCCTGGTGGTCTAGTGGACACACGGGGTATGGGGGGCCCGCCGCCACTGCCGGCGCCTCCGGTCTGTCCCCTGAGACCGGAGGCACAGGACTGCATTTGAAATGCGCGGATCACCGCAAGCGGTGATCCGCGACCTTACCTGCTCCCCGTGGATCCGGCAGCAGTCCTGGGCGCCCACAGAGTCCGGCTAGTACAGACTCTGGGGTCCCGCTGAGATCCCCAGATCTGTACTGGCGTCTCAGACGTCCTATGGACAGTCCGACGCTGCCGCTCTGAAGAGTCCAAAGTCCATGGAAAAAACTTTGTCCCTAAAAAAATAAAATAAGCTTAGGGGCTGCTAATCAGCTCCCCCTGCGCTAACGGTGACCCGACTCCGGCCGGGCACCAACTGAAACTGAGGTGCCTCTGGCTTGGGGGTGGGGTTATAGGGAGAGTGGACCCAGTGCATCCTGGGAGCTAAAAGCTTTAACTGCGTGGTGCCCGGATTTGGTTCCCAACCTATACCCCAAGGTCAACCCTGTGGACCCCCTATGGACCCTGAAGTAGAAAATCTCATTATTCAGCATCTTTATACTGTCCTATTGCATCGGTAAAACAGTGCTGTGCAGGATACTTGTATACATGCCAAGCGATGGCAGCGGGCACATGCTTCATTAAGATATCTCATTTACGTCTGTGTTGCCCCTTCTCAGATCATGGCTCAAAATTTGAAGGACTTTGCTGGGCGTCTTCCTGCTGGGCCCCGGGGTCTGGGGACCGGTGTGAAGCTGCTACTGGGAGCCGGCGCTGTGGCTTACACCGTAAAGGAGTCCTTATTCACAGGTTAGATGGGCCACCTCTCCCTGGAATACTGCTGATAAACCCTGACCATTGTATTGATCTCCCATCTCTTCTCTCTTAGTGGAGGGAGGGCAGAGAGCCATCTTCTTCAATCGCATCGGGGGTGTTCAGCAGGACACCATCCTCTCCGAAGGCCTTCATTTCAGGTACTAATGATGTCATCACTCATTGAGCATGCACAAATGTTTCTCTTAACTAAACTGGATTGCAAAATAAACTGCGCATGGGAAGTTCTATCCGTAGGATGAGAAGCTGCCGTCGCATAGATAATATATAACATGTCATTTGCTTAGTGAGCAATCTGGCTGCTTTCCACGTGGAACTCGGCCAGGCCGCCCGTCAGACCCACAGCAAGGTCTCTCCTTTCCCATAATCCCTTTGTACAGTTATCAGACCTTGGTCCATAGCCTTGTGTTTTACATAAAAACTACGCTTTGTCCTGTGTACGAGATGGGCTGTGAGATCACCTCTATGAGACAGTGTGTAGTCCTTTGTTATTCAGTACAGCAGTGTCTTGTACCTTGTGTCTTTTATGTTTAATTAGGATCCCCTGGTTCCAGTATCCAATTATCTATGACATCCGAGCAAAACCCCGAAAAATATCCTCCCCAACTGGGTCCAAAGGTATATAACCTGCACGGTGTGTTGTTAAATGACATTAGCCTTCTAGTTGTGTGTGTGTGTGTGTGTGTGTGTGTGTGTGTGTGTGCGCGCGCGCGCTGTACATGCAGTTTAGGACAACTGTGTGTTTAAAGCTTTGTTACGTAGATTATACATAGTGCAGGGCTGGATGGAGCTCAGGAGACAGGTTGGGAACAAAAGAGTATTAGAGCAGTAATAATAAAAGCCTGCATAAAATTACAGACCAGGAAAAGGGCCCTGCTCGCAAGCTTACACTCTACAGAATTTACTGGTAACATCCGACTTTTGGGAACCTTCTTTGCTGATGTGTTCTTTCCCTGATTCCATAGAGGGCCCTGATAGCTTCTAGATCCATCCAGCAGGCTCCTGATTTCTATTAGATGTGGGAGCTATTGCAGCCAACTTGCTTTGAAGTCTGCATCGGCCCCGTAGCGTCAGGAAGTGTGCGCACGCGAGCGTTGTATGTAGCCGTTATATAGCTGTCGTGATGCTCGTCTCATTTTTATGAATCTTCTCTGCCAGATTTGCAGATGGTGAACATCACCCTGCGAGTTCTCTCTCGCCCGCTGGCCTCGGCGCTCCCCCAGACGTACCAGCGGCTCGGCCTGGATTACGATGAGAGAGTTCTGCCCTCCATCGTGAATGAAGTCCTGAAGAGCGTGGTGGCCAAATTCAACGCTTCCCAGCTCATTACACAGAGAGCTCAGGTAATGCAGCTGGCAGGGAGAGGTAATTGTGGGGACATAGGGCTATGGAGGAGGAGATGGAATGTTCCAATACGTAGGTGAGACGGCAATAGACAGGGAACACGTTCTGGATACAGAGAGCTCAGCTAGGGACTTTTTAGGGGAAGGCTGCAAGTAATGATCGGGGAAAGGGGATGAAATTTGTGGCTACAGAGCTGAAACATTTACAAAAGGCCTATTATAGAACAACCGGCTTTAATAAAGTACCAAATTGTCCATCAGGTGGTTCTACGTTACTTCGCTTGCCGGAGTTCGTCACTTCTTATGTGAATTGTCACTCATGAAGTTTAAAGAAGGTGAACGTGGCTGTCATTCTCCCGACGGAGAAATATGTACAAAAGCTACTCTTTACTATGTAGTATTAGCATTCAATGTTCTTTTTACTGACAAATATGTTATATAACAACATTTTTCTTTTATTCTTATTAGGCTGAATAGTCCAGTATTGTCTGCGTTTGTTAGTGAGCAATGATGTGTATAAAGGCGACCCTGCCCTTCCCAGATATAATTACGTTTTCATGAAATCTTACTCCATAAAGACAGATCTGTGTCCTACATAAATACAGGATATTAGACGTGCATGCTGTGTAGCCTGAGGCCTCAAGATTTGCTACAGGAGAGAGTTTTGGGGGTGGGGTGCAGACATTATTTAATGCTTCTCTAGATATAACTCAATCAGGCTTGGCCAACGTGTGGCTCTCCAGCGGTTGTGAAACTACAAGGCCCAGAATGCCCTGCCACAGTTTGGGCATGCTGGGACTTATAGTTTCACAGCGGCTGGAGAGCCACCTGTTGGGCAGGCCTGGTATACATGGACTCTCGTTGTGTGTCTTTCGTATGGTCACATTGGTTCTGTCACCTGTAATCTCAGGTCTCTCTCCTGATCCGTCGTGAGCTGACGGAACGCGCCAAGGATTTCAATCTGATCATGGATGATGTGGCGATCACCGAGCTGAGCTTCAGCGCGCAGTACACGGCAGCTGTCGAGTCTAAGCAAGTGGGTAAGGACCTTCCGCCTCTGCACAACTTCTATTCTACCGCTAAGACTTAGGCCCGTATTCAATTTGAGGCGAAAAGTCCGAATCCGCGATACTTTTTCGCCGATGACGTCATTTTCGCTTGTTTTGGTTTTACCCCATATTCAATTTGAAAGACTTTGTGCCTAGGAGGAAAGTCAATGCAATGTACTAGGCGAAAAAGTTTAGCCTATGAATAGCAGATGGAAAAAAGTGCATAATTGGGGTTTTGGGGAGCAACGTTGCGGGAACCCCCGTACAGCCTTCAGACAGTTCCCCAATGGTAAACTGTGTTAAAAAAAAAAAAAACACTTAAGGATACCTCAAAAAATTACTTTGAAAAAGGGGGCAAAAAAAAAAAGTTGGGGTGCAAAGTTAAAAACTAGCGAAGTTGACTTGTCCCCAAGTATGCCCCGAATGTTTTTTCGATTGCAGCCGCTTGTGGCAGATGAATTTTTCACGATTTTTTCAACTTCACTTCACTGGGATAACTTATTTTCTGCAAAAAATCCTCCTGGATACTATTCTGTATCACGTATACAAAAACGCTATTTAGCAGCTATTGAGCCCGTTTAAAAACACCAAATACCTTCAGCAAGCCAAATCGGGGGGTACCATAGGGAACCCCCATGTCAGAGCATCTTTTGGGGGGTGTCAGGCTAGTTTCCCCAAATCTGACAGTACTTTCCGCCTGTTCAAGTTTCGCCGGGTCCCGTTATCGCGTGCTTTCAAATTGAATACGGGGTAATGCGGGCACACGCTCGATACTTTTCCAAAACAGGCAAAGTAGGGGAAAAGTCCGGGCCGCGAAAAAGCATCGCGGCTCGGCTCAAAATGAATACGGCTAAATGATGTGCTTCTCCTTCAGTGTCCACTAAGGAGTACCAAAGGTGGGGATTAATTTCTCATACTCGGACATCACTAAGATTCCTTTGCACCACTATGGAGTACAATAGAATATTGGCGACTTCACCTGATCGTTCTGGGAGTCACTTTCCAGCCATCTCGGAGAATTGAGTCTCCCCAGCGTGTTTCTAGCCAGGATTATAGTTTTATCAGACACGTGTACATGTTCGTTGTTCTCTCTGGTACTGACCCCACTCTCTGCTCCCCCCACAGCCCAGCAAGAGGCGCAGAGAGCTCAGTTTTTGGTGGAGAAAGCCAAGCAGGATCAAAAACAGAAGATCGTGCAGGCGGAGGGAGAAGCCGCCGCGGCAAAGATGATATCCTTTCCGATCTTTATTTGTATTGCGACAGGATAGTCCACAGGGAATTGGTATGAAATACCGCCGGCCGCACGGCTGGCAGTTCGACTCCCGGCAGCGGAAGCCCGACAGCGCTGGAAATCCCGATCGTGGATAGGTAAGTATTGTCTAACCTAACCCTCCTTAGGGGTGCCTAACCCTAACCTCCCCCCCAAGTACCTAACCCTAATCCCCTCTCTAAGTGCCTAACCCTAACCACCCCGTTCCCCGCTGCCTAAACCTAAGTCCCCTGGGGGGGTGCCTAACCCTAAGTCCCCCCCCCCCCCCCCCGGGGTGCCTAACCCTCCCTTCCCCTCGCCTAACCCTAACCCTCCTGGGGGGGTGCCTAACCCTAAGTCCCCCCCTGGGGTGCCTAACCCTAACCCTCCCTCCCCCTAGCCTAACCGTAACCCTCCCGGGGGGGTGCCTAACCCTAAGTCCCCCCCGGGAGCCCTAAACCTAACCCTCCTCCCCCCACGGCTGTCCGCTCGCGGCGCCTGGCACCACTACGATCGGGATGCCGGGCGCCGGTCTCCCGGCGTCGGGGAAATGCCGGGCGTCTACATCTAGACGCCCGGCATTTCACCCTTGCCGGGATATGACAGTCGGGAAGCCGACTGCCAACATTTAGGCAGTCGGCTTCCCGATTGCATACCGTCCACAGCGCTTTATAACTGAGGACTATCGAGGTAATAACACAAGTTTGGGTATTTGCAGACAGACAAAACAGTATAAGGGCGCTGCCCACGAGCTCCCAAGCCATAGGAATATCGATAATCGGCCTGTACCATCTCTCCCATCATTTGTTATCCATGTGGTCACTGCTCTTTTCCTTGACAGCCTCTTACATTGGCGATGCTCTCAGTAAAAACCCAGGATACTTAAAACTGCGACGGATTAGGGCCGCCCAGGGCATCGCAAAGACGGTGAGTGTAATATGCTCTGGGTGCAGCTTATTAACACTTCTGCCTTATTTATCCATCCACCTACACTGCTGTTATCTCTGCCTTATTACTCCACCTAAACACCGCTGTTATCTCTGCCTTATTACTCCACCTAAACACCGCTGTTATCTCTGCCTTATTACTCCACCTAAACACTGCTGTTATCTCTGCCTTATTACTCCACCTAAACACTGCTATTATCTCTGCCTTATTACTCCACCTAAACACCGCTGTTATTTCTGCCTTATTACTCCACCTAAACACCGCTGTTATCTCTGCCTTATTACTCCACCTAAACACTGCTGTTATCTCTGCCTTATTACTCCACCTAAACACCGCTGTTATCTCTGCCTTATTACTCCACCTAAACACTGCTGTTATCTCTGCCTTATTACTCCACCTAAACACTGCTGTTATCTCTGCCTTATTACTCCACCTAAACACTGCTGTTATCTCTGCCTTATTACTCCACCTAAACACTGCTGTTATCTCTGCCTTATTACTCCACCTAAACACTGCTGTTATCTCTGCCTTATTACTCCACCTAAACACTGCTGTTATCTCTGCCTTATTACTCCACCTAAACACTGCTGTTATCTCTGCCTTATTACTCCACCTACACACTGCTGTTATCTCTGCCTTATTACTCCACCTAAACACTGCTGTTATCTCTGCCTTATTACTCCACCTAAACACTGCTGTTATCTCTGCCTTATTACTCCACCTAAACACTGCTGTTATCTCTGCCTTATTACTCCACCTACACACTGCTGTTATCTCTGCCTTATTACTCCACCTACACACTGCTGTTATCTCTGCCTTATTACTCCACCTACACACTGCTGTTATCTCTGCCTTATTACTCCACCTACACACTGCTGTTATCTCTGCCTTATTACTCCACCTACACACTGCTGTTATCTCTGCCTTATTACTCCACCTACACACTGCTGTTATCTCTGCCTTATTACTCCACCTACACACTGCTGTTATCTCTGCCTTATTACTCCACCTACACACTGCTGTTATCTCTGCCTTATTACTCCACCTACACACTGCTGTTATCTCTGCCTTATTACTCCACCTACACACTGCTGTTATCTCTGCCTTATTACTCCACCTACACACTGCTGTTATCTCTGCCTTATTACTCCACCTACACACTGCTGTTATCTCTGCCTTATTACTCCACCTACACACTGCTGTTATCTCTGCCTTATTACTCCACCTACACACTGCTGTTATCTCTGCCTTATTACTCCACCTAAACACTGCTGTTATCTCTGCCTTATTACTCCACCTAAACACTGCTGTTATCTCTGCCTTATTACTCCACCTAAACACTGCTGTTATCTCTGCCTTATTACTCCACCTACACACTGCTGTTATCTCTGCCTTATTACTCCACCTACACACTGCTGTTATCTCTGCCTTATTACTCCACCTACACACTGCTGTTATCTCTGCCTTATTACTCCACCTACACACTGCTGTTATCTCTGCCTTATTACTCCACCTACACACTGCTGTTATCTCTGCCTTATTACTCCACCTACACACTGCTGTTATCTCTGCCTTATTACTCCACCTACACACTGCTGTTATCTCTGCCTTATTACTCCACCTACACACTGCTGTTATCTCTGCCTTATTACTCCACCTACACACTGCTGTTATCTCTGCCTTATTACTCCACCTACACACTGCTGTTATCTCTGCCTTATTACTCCACCTACACACTGCTGTTATCTCTGCCTTATTACTCCACCTACACACTGCTGTTATCTCTGCCTTATTACTCCACCTACACACTGCTGTTATCTCTGCCTTATTACTCCACCTACACACTGCTGTTATCTCTGCCTTATTACTCCACCTACACACTGCTGTTATCTCTGCCTTATTACTCCACCTACACACTGCTGTTATCTCTGCCTTATTACTCCACCTACACACTGCTGTTATCTCTGCCTTATTACTCCACCTACACACTGCTGTTATCTCTGCCTTATTACTCCACCTACACACTGCTGTTATCTCTGCCTTATTACTCCACCTACACACTGCTGTTATCTCTGCCTTATTACTCCACCTACACACTGCTGTTATCTCTGCCTTATTACTCCACCTAAACACTGCTGTTATCTCTGCCTTATTACTCCACCTAAACACTGCTGTTATCTCTGCCTTATTACTCCACCTACACACTGCTGTTATCTCTGCCTTATTACTCCACCTACACACTGCTGTTATCTCTGCCTTATTACTCCACCTACACACTGCTGTTATCTCTGCCTTATTACTCCACCTACACACTGCTGTTATCTCTGCCTTATTACTCCACCTACACACTGCTGTTATCTCTGCCTTATTACTCCACCTACACACTGCTGTTATCTCTGCCTTATTACTCCACCTACACACTGCTGTTATCTCTGCCTTATTACTCCACCTACACACTGCTGTTATCTCTGCCTTATTACTCCACCTACACACTGCTGTTATCTCTGCCTTATTACTCCACCTACACACTGCTGTTATCTCTGCCTTATTACTCCACCTACACACTGCTGTTATCTCTGCCTTATTACTCCACCTACACACTGCTGTTATCTCTGCCTTATTACTCCACCTACACACTGCTGTTATCTCTGCCTTATTACTCCACCTACACACTGCTGTTATCTCTGCCTTATTACTCCACCTACACCCCTCCATACGCAGTGTCCGGAGCCTTCATTAACCCCACGCACCTTTACCCGCACTGTGATTGGCCTGTTCTCATCCCACCACCCTACCCGTGTCTGCTCTGACGTTCTCATTTCCTGTCTTCCAGATTGCTACATCCCAGAATCGGGTATATCTGAACGCAGACAGTCTAATCCTCAACCTCCAGGAAGACACATTCACCAGGTATATTCCGTCTTCCCGTCTGTATTGTCTCTGTTCTGTGTAGGATCAGGTTATGTCACTGCGGAATGTTTTACCTTAGTGGTTGCTGAATCACCCTTTATCATATACAACGCTGCACACCTTAGTATGTGCTTATAGGGCTCCTCTATATCCTCTGCAAGACGTAAATCTGATTAAACCGCATCGCCTTATAAGACGGCGGGGGTCCTCGGTGTGGAGACTGCAGCGTCTTCTATATATCCTGTCACACGACTGCAGATTATTACTCCTCATCCTGCATTTTCTCTTCATTGTAATTTAAGGTTCTCACACTCACTTACAAAGCCCTCAGCCATTCCTCTCCCATTTACATCTCTGATCTCATCTCCCATCACTCTCCTGTCCGCCCTCTTCGCTCGCCTCTCATGCCTATTGATTACTTCCTCCCACTCCCGCCTCCAAGACTTTTCCCGTGCTGCTCCCTACCTCTGGAACTCTCTCCCTCTCCCCATCAGAATCTCCACCTCTCTACAATCTTTCAAACGGACTCTCAAGACCCGCTACTTCCTCAAAGCCTTCCAGCTCTCATCCTAATCCACTACTCCATGCTCCTTCCTACCCGTCTGCCCCATCTGTGTCACCCTTGTTTGTCTGTCCCTCCCCCTTAGAATGTAAGCTCCTATGAGCAGGGCCCTCTTCCCTCTTGTGCTTCTCCTTCTCTACTTTCATCCACTTCTTACTCTCTACCAGGGCACCTAACACTTGGTTGCTTTGCATTGTTGCTTATCTGGGTGTTATGGTCGCGAATGTAGCAATGTATATTATCCATGTCCTGTATTGTATTGTACTGTAAGTCACTGTAAATCAACCTATTTGTTTATGTACTGTGTAAGGCGTTGCGGGACACTTGTGGCGCCATATAAATAAAAGATAATAATTGTATGAAAAAGTGCAGCTGGCAACTTATCTGATATCATTATCCTAAGCATTGGGAGCCCGCACCTTTTCAGGAGTATACATTTATCTGTGGTGTTATAGGATCAAGTGCAATGAAACTTACACTAATCTCACAGATGGTCTGTGCTTTATACAGTGTGTATGCTGGATATAGGGGTCTATTTACTAAGCCTTGGATGGAGATCAAATGAACAGAGATAAAGTCCAAACCAAACAGCTCCTAACTGCCATGTTACAGGCTGTGTTTGAAAAATGACAGTTAGGAGCTGATTGGTTGGGAGTTATCTCCGTTCACTTTATCTCCAACCAAGGCTTAGTAAATAGACCCCATAGTGGTGGGTTGTCCCTTAGCGCAGTCTATAGGAAAACACAGGGGCCCAGATTTATCATTGTGTGATACTCTTGTTATCACTTGATACTAATCTTACACGGTTCTCCAGCCAATCAGCTCCTACCTGTCATTTTTCAAACACATGACAGTTAGGAGCTGATTGCTTGGAGCACCATGTAAGATTAGTAACAAGTGATGAGTATCGCACAAAGGACATCATAGCCCAGATTTATCAATCTGCCATCTCAGTACCTGTGCTGTCATATTTTCACATGTTCCTCGCCATAGGGCCACTCCTCCACGCTATCCGTTCTATATAAAAGGGCTTGTACTGCAATGTTGAGACTAACATACAGCATTATTAATGTCTCTCTCTCTCTCCCCCTCTCTCTCTATATCACCTGGGACATTGTGAACGCTGCAGAGGAAGGTAAGCTTGTTTGTATGATCAGAATCTCTGGCCTTTCTCTGTCTACCTGTTATAACCATTGGCGTCCTTTATCTACATGTCCTTCCTTATATCCTTTTACACCAGGGGGCTTATGTTATAGCTTGCCACTTCCAGCCGCTGTGGGAACTCCAGCGAGTCTTCCTGCATTTTTAAAACTGCAATGGGTTTAAAGGCCGTATCCGCTTGTCCTTTTATCGACACAGTAGTTCTGTAATACATCTTAAAAGATTATATATAATATATATTATTCAGTTTGTCAACCAATGTTTGTGTTCTCCACTTGGCCCCTGTGTCTGCCTGCAGATCGCTGCTTCCTTCTCCTGTCTCTCACACTCTTCCTCTCCCTGTCTCTCACACTCTTCCTCTCCCTGTCTCTCACACTCTTCCTCCCCCTGTGTCTCACACTCTTCCACCCCCTGTGTCTCACACTCTTCCTCTCCCTGCAGTGACAGCCTACTGGTCAAACCAGGAAAGAAATGATGACCGATGACCAAACTCCCCCGAAAACGCCTGTAATTCCTGTGTCCTTCAAATCAAACCTGCAACTGGCCTGGCCGCCTCCCTGTGAGATGGACACAACCCGTGATGAGATTACTGGAGTTGAATAACTTTAAACGGACTGTGTGTCCCCAGCAGAGAGGGGTCACCGCTACTGTGTGAACTTTATTAAAAAAATTAAAATATCAGATACTTGATGTGTGACTTTTATGTACTGAGATGAGGATGGTCTTAGTGTGTGACTTTTATGTACTGAGATGAGGATGGTCTTAGTGTGTGACTTTTATGTACTGAGATGAGGATGGTCTTAGTGTGTGACTTTTATGTACTGAGATGAGGATGGTCTTAGTGTGTGACGTATGTACTGAGATGAGGATGGTCTTAGTGTGTGACTTATGTACTGAGATGAGGATGGTCTTAGTGTGTGACTTTTATGTACTGAGATGAGGATGGTCTTAGTGTGTGACGTATGTACTGAGATGAGGATGGTCTTAGTGTGTGACGTATGTACTGAGATGAGGATGGTCTTAGTGTGTGACTTTTATGTACTGAGATGAGGATGGTCTTAGTGTGTGACGTATGTACTGAGATGAGGATGGTCTTAGTGTGTGACTTATGTACTGAGATGAGGATGGTCTTAGTGTGTGACTTTTATGTACTGAGATGAGGATGGTCTTAGTGTGTGACTTTTATGTACTGAGATGAGGATGGTCTTAGTGTGTGACTTTTATGTACTGAGATGAGGATGGTCTTAGTGTGTGACTTTTATGTACTGAGATGAGGATGGTCTTAGTGTGTGACTTTTATGTACTGAGATGAGGATGGTCTTAGTGTGTGACGTATGTACTGAGATGAGGATGGTCTTAGTGTGTGACTTATGTACTGAGATGAGGATGGTCTTAGTGTGTGACTTTTATGTACTGAGATGAGGATGGTCTTAGTGTGTGACGTATGTACTGAGATGAGGATGGTCTTAGTGTGTGACTTTTATGTACTGAGATGAGGATGGTCTTAGTGTGTGACGTATGTACTGAGATGAGGATGGTCTTAGTGTGTGACGTATGTACTGAGATGAGGATGGTCTTAGTGTGTGACTTTTATGTACTGAGATGAGGATGGTCTTAGTGTGTGACGTATGTACTGAGATGAGGATGGTCTTAGTGTGTGACTTATGTACTGAGATGAGGATGGTCTTAGTGTGTGACGTATGTACTGAGATGAGGATGGTCTTAGTGTGTGACGTATGTACTGAGATGAGGATGGTCTTAGTGTGTGATTTATGTACTGAGATGAGGATGGTCTTAGTGTGTGACTTATGTACTGAGATGAGGATGGTCTTAGTGTGTGACTTTTATGTACTGAGATGAGGATGGTCTTAGTGTGTGACTTTTATGTACTGAGATGAGGATGGTGTCTTAGTGTGTGACGTATGTACTGAGATGAGGATGGTCTTAGTGTGTGACTTATGTACTGAGCTGAGGATGGTGTCACCTGTGTGTATGTTGTGTGCTGGCTTTATATAACGGCTAATTCCCCATTATCATTTCTCTGCTCCCTATATATGTCTCCACAACCACATTCTTTATTTAGGAGAGTTTGTAAGGAAAGTCACAGAGACGCAAATTTAGGGAGGGAGCTGGTGTACCCCGTTACCTACCAGAGAGAGCGCACCGAAATTGCATCTATCTTCGTGCAGTTTTGATGTGCAGCTTTGCAGTAACCATCGGGTCACAAGCACGGACTGCAAACATAGGTCGCTTCCGTCCTACATCGCCACTGCGCCCACCTCAGTCACTTAGGTCGTAATGCAAAGAGTCCATCTATTTGCAGACATAATTCTGCGCGGGCGATCATACTTACACAGCTGGCTCCCGTTCTGTTGGTTTTGAAAAATAAAAATTCTAATTTGAGCAAACTGGGACTTCTGTCTCACAGGCCGAATAGGAGAGCGATCGAAATGGACAAGAGTTTTTTTTTTTATTTTACTATAGGAAGCTACGTGTTGAGTGACCGAAATCATGATAATAATACAAAGACCCTCCTTAGTGGGATTTGCCCAGAAAAGATAACCTGATGCATCCCGCGTGATGATGGGAATGAAGGTTATGACTGATGTGCCACCGGGAAATCCCCCGTTTGTATGGACCATGAACAGAATAAGCTCTAAGTTTGTGAAGATTTGGGCGGCAGCAATGGTCTCCGTTTTAGGCAATCCCAAACTTGCTTACACAATAAGGAAAGGAAGAGGGACACCCACCCCTCTGTGCAGCTTAGCTGACAGGTGTCATATTGATTTAGACAAAGGCCAGTCCATCTTCTCCAGCCGGTGACCGTAAATGCGCTGGCCTAACACTAGAAGGACAAAACTAATAGGACCAAATGAGGGAAGTCCTTAATGAGAGTGGATGGTATTCAATATGATGATCGATATAAGCATCCTTATATGGATTCTCGTCAGCAATATAAAGACAAAAGGAAAACACAATGGTGTAGTATGTCAAGGTGAATCCCACATGTATATCAATGCAGCTTGACCTCTCCCTAGAAGTCCAAAGATATATGTGATATCCGTACCGTACTCGCGTGGAGGATCAAATGGGCGCACCCTAACTCACGTTTCAGCATAACATTCTTGTTTACTCTCTGGGTGAGAAAGAGACGAAAATCTGGGACCCCTCCTGGTCCATGTCCTAGGAAACATTCTGCAGATTGATTTCAAGAACATAGTGAAAGAGTTTGTGCAGGAAGGAAACATTGAGGAATGTGACTGTCAGATTGTAAAAGAAACCTTTATATGCACCTGTTCTGAAACGTGAGTTAGGGTATGCCCACTTGATCCTCGCCCTGTCTATTTACACTGCATGATGGTCCATAAGATAAAGTACACACTGGTGACGTGACTCCGTTGATAAAGATACCTTGATAAGAGGTCACCGTAACACGATCACGTGAGTACGGTACGGATATCACATATTTCTACTTCAGGGTCCATAGGGGGTCTACAGAGTTGACCTTGGGGTATAGCTGGATCTGTATCCACGGGCACCACGCAGTTAAAGCTTTAGCTGCTCCCAGGATGCACTTGGGTCCATCCTCCTCTATACCCCACCCCCAAGCCACAGGCACCTCAGTTTGAGTTGGTGCCGGCCGGAGTCGGGTCACCCTGCGCAGGGGGGCTGCAGGAGCAGCCCCCAAAGCTTTTTAATTTAAAAAAAAGCCTGTTTTTATTTTTAACAGGGGCTCTTCAGAGTGGCAGCGAAGGGTTGTCTGTACAGACGCCAATGCTGCCGCTCTTACTCCCCGCTGGCGCCGCAACGCCAGTATCGCACTGGGGATCGCGGCGGCAGGCCAGAGTCCGTACTAGCCGGACTCTGGGGACCTCCCTGGACTGCTGCCGGAGTCACCAGGGAGAAGGTAAACCGCGATTCGCCGATTAGCTGCGGGTCTTCCTAGTAATGCAGTCCTTTGCCCCCGGTTCTAGGGGACAGATCGGGGGCTGCTAGCAGTGGCGGCGGGCTTCCCCTCTGCAGAGGTATACCCCGTGAGACCACTAGACCACCAGGGATTTCACATGGCAAGCGGGAAGCCGGCAGCCATGGGGTTAATAGCTAGCCAGGGGAGGAAGCCTTCCCTGTATAGCGGCTCCTCAGCTCAGCGCGCCTGTCAGCTCGTAGTCTGGCGTCGCTGAGCTGCAGATTACTCCGCCACTCCTCCTCTGAGGTCTCTTGACGGCCATTTTCTCTAGGTGGCAGCGCAGATCTCTCAGGGAGCACGCGGACCGGTCCACCTGTGTACCTCTCCCCTGTTCAGGACAGCGTACACAATACTATAGCCCTCCCAGACACTGAATCTGGGTGGTTGATTGTAGTGGAAAGGTGCAGTGAGTATATCTTTCTGCATGGTATGTGACTTTTGCTAGTGCTGCCTGTCTGTGCTTATTTCTACTTACTGTCAGCTTATACCTATCCCTTTCCTTCTCCCAAGCCCTGCAGGAGTGTGGGAGAGGGGCTTTTCTACAGACCTCACCTATATAAATCACGTATTTGTGAGGTCCGTCACATACAGTTGTGTGCTACACAGTGCCATATTGTGGGCTGTTGTTCAGCACACTGGGGAGTGCACTTGATTCTGCTCGGTTACCATTTATATATTTATTTACATAATATATTTGGTCATGTCTGAGGAGGACATTGAGCACTCCATGGCTCTGGTGTTGCTCTCCTGCAGGAGTGGATAGGGAGGATTTATCACAGGATGGCCTGTGTGGACGGTGCCAGCTGGTTCCTGGTCCATCAAAGCCCCCTGTGACGCAGGAACCACCATGGGCGATGTTTTCTCAAGTGCTGGTGTCTCTTGCGGACCGTCTGTCGGTCCCGACTGCTGGCCCTATTAGGGCGTTGCCCCAGCCTACCATCCCCTATTCCATGGGTATCCCGCAATTATTGCAGAGTCCCCCCGGGTCTCAGTCTGCTGGCCCTTACACGGGGTTACCTATGTATATACAGTCTGCCCTGTGACGCAGCAGCCTGTGGTGCCTTTTCAGGCCACTGTGGCGGCTCCTCCACCTTGGGTGGATGTGCTCTCCAAATCAGTCCAAAATTTGGCAGCCGCGTCTTCGGCTTTTCAGTCGATGCTGCGGAGTGACATGCCTTCAAGGGCGTCAAGAAGACGCACACTAATGGCGCAGGCGGCAAATTTATTGGACTCCGATGGGTCCTCAGATGATGGGGAGGTTCATGACGACACTTGACTCGGACACCTCGGCTCAGGAGGTAGAGACCAAGTCGTCCATTAATGTACGAGCACTGGTTAGGGCGGTGCGAGCCATTCTCCTAATAGAGGATGAGGCACCAGCTCCTAAGTCGAAATACCCTACTTTCAAAAAGACTAAGGTGGCTTCAGCGGTGTTTCCCCTGTCTGATCAATTGACGGATCATATGGCAGTGGCTTGGCAGGCGCCCAGTAAGAGATTTCTGCCACAGAAGAGGTTGGCTTCCAATTATCCTTTTCCTGAGGCACATTGTAAAAAATGGGAAACTCCACCGGCAGTGGATTCCCATGTCACCCATCTTATAAGGAGCGCTACTCTGCCATTACCGGCTATATCCTCGTTGAAGGACCCCACGGACAGAAAGGTTGAGACTTGCTTAAAGTCTATTTACTCTCTCTCAGGAGCAGTGGCTCGACCGTCCATGGCCATCTCCTGGGTGGCTAAGGCCATTGAGGGTTGGGCCAACGCATTAGAGGACACCTTTACGGATGATGCTCCGGATGTCCAGAGGGTGTTGTTAGGACAGATGAGAGACGCGGCTTCCTATATTGGTGAAGCCTCTTTGGATGCTAGTCTGCTAACCTCTTGAGTGTCGGCTGCAGCAGTGTCTGCCCGCCGATCCTTATGGCTGAGGTCCTGGAGAGCAGACGCTGATTCAAAGAAAGGCCTGGAGGCCTTACCTTTTAATGGAGAATTGCTATTTGGTCCGGACTTGAACAAAATAGTGGATACACTGGCTAAATCCAAGTCAGCTTTCCACCCTTCAGCTGCTCTGGAACTAAGAGCCGTGTACAAGGTTCTACAGTCGTCCGGCACCGCTCTTCAAGGAAGGGCAGTACAGGTGCAATCCGACAACGCCACCACGGTGGCGTACATCAGTCATCAGGGAGGAACTCGCAGCCGGGCTGCGATGGCGGAGGTGTCTCGCATCCTAGCTTGGGCAGAGTGCTACCTTCCAGTGATCTCGGCAGTCTTCATCCCCGGAGTCCTCAATTGGGAAGCGGACTTCCTCAGCCGTTACGACGTGCATCCCGGGGAATGGTCACTTCATCCAGAGGTATTCCAACTACTCATGGACAAATGGGGGCTGCCAGAGATGGACTTGATGGCCTCTCGCCACAATTACAAGTTGCCCGTGTACGGGTCAAGGACAAGGGACGCCGGCGCCAGCCTGGTGGACGCTCTGGCGGTGAGATGGGGGTTTCAGCTGGCATATCTGTTCCCTCCAATATCCCTGCTACCTCAGGTCCTGCGCAAGTTCAAGCAGGACGGAGGCGCTCTGGTACTGGTGGCCCCAGCGTGGCCAAGACGTCCGTGGTACTCCGATCTGCGGAGTTTGTCCATCGACGCTCCGTACCTTCTTCCTCAGCAGCGGGACTTGTTGTCTCAGGGGCCCTGCCTTCACCCGGATCTGGGTCAACTGTCTTTGACGGCGTGGCTCTTGAGACAGCCGTCCTAAGGTCCCGGGGCTTTTCTAGTTCCGTTATTACTACCATGCTGAGGGCATGCAAGCCTGCTTCCGCACGGATTTACCAGAAAGTGTGGCACACGTATTTTCAGTGGTGCGAGTCCAGAAACTATGATCCCCAGGTGTTCAGGATTTCGAAGAGTCTGGCTTTTCTTCAGTCGGGTATGGACTTAGGATTACGTCTTTCCTCTCTGAAGGTACACGTGTCTGCTTTGTCGGTATGGTTTCAACGCAGGATTGCTTCTTTACCAGACGTACACACCTTTTTCCAGGGTGTTCTGAGGATTCAGCCACCCTTTGTGCCTCCTGTGGCACCTTGGGATTTGGCGGTGGTTCTTAGGGTCCTGCAGGGTCCTCCTTTTGAGCCTCTTGAGTCAGTTGACCTTAAGTGATTAACACTTAAGACTGTGGGCCTGATTCAGAAGGAGCACCCGCTCTGAATCAGGGCGTTTTTTTTTTTATTAGTGTGGCCTCTTGGACGCTCGCAAAGCTGTGGGTTACCACCCACAGCTTATGCGAGCGTCCATGATGATGGTCGCGATGGTCAAGACCATCGCGACCATCGGGCTTGCGATGAGACCCTTGTGGTAGGGTCTCGTCTGCCGCAAGCCCTGGAGTGCTTTTGGCTCTATCAGAGCCAAAAGCACTCCCACTGACATCACTAGTGATGTCAGTGGGGCTGGCCCCAGATGGTAGGCATTCCCATGGGAACGCCTCCGTCTGGGCAGCCACGCCCCCAGCACGCCCACCAAAGGGGGCGTGCTGTCACTCACCATCGACAGCACGCCCCCTTTGGTGCGAGACCCAGAGCGACGGCTTGGCCGTCGCTATCCGGGTCTCGCGCATGCGCACGACGGAGCAGCCTCCGTCATGCGCATGCACACTTGCCCAACATCGACCCGCTTGCGGACGCTCAGCGCTCGCGGGCGGGTCTGAATCAGGCCGTGTTTCTCCTGGTAATTGCTTTGGCCAGGAGGGTATCCGAGTAGGGGGCACTTTTCTGTAGTCCCCCCTTCTTAAATTTTCACCAGGACAGAGCGGTTCTTCGTACTCGTCCTGAGTTTTTGCCTAAAGTAGTCTCTAAGTTCCACGTCAATCAGGAAAATGTGGTCCCAGCTTTTCAGTCCCCTGATCTTACAGCTGGTGAGGCTTCGTTGGACATTGTCCGTGCTCTCAGAGTTTATGTTGATCGGACTGCTTCTGTAAGAAGGTCCGATTCTTTGTTTGTCCTCTTTGGTTTTCATAAGAGGGGTTGGCCTGCCAACAAACAGACGTTAGCCCATTGGCTTTTTCTGTTATTAGGGAGGCTTATATACAGGAACGTTTACCTGTTCCAGCCTGTTAAGGCTCATTCCACTCGGTCTGTGGGTCCTTCTTGGGCTGCTAGACATGGCGCCTCCCCTGTTCAGCTGTGCAAGGCAGCCACTTGGTCTTCCGTTCAGACGTTTTTGAGGTTTTATGCGTTTGACACCTTTGCCTCTCAGGATGCATCTTTTGGGCGCAGGATTCTCCTTTCTGCACAGGAGCGTCCCCGCCCTTAGTAGAACTGCTTTGGGACATCCCCAAGGTCAACCCTGTGGCCCCCTATGGACCCTGAAGTAGAAAACAAGAGATATGGTAAGAACTTACCTTTGTTATCTCTGTTTCTACGAAGTCCATAGGGTCTACAGGGTGCCTGCCCTGACGCACCTGGCTTCAAATGGGCTGTGTTGCTGGTCACCGGTTTTCCGTCTCCCATTTCTGTGAGTATGGTTTCTTGTGTGTTCCAGTCTTCCTTCTCTCTGTTTAGTCTCCTCCTCCGCCCTGGGCTGCTTACCAACTGAGGTGCCTGTGGCTCGGGGGCGGGGTATAGAGGAGGATGAACCCAAGTGCATCCTGGGAGCAGCTAAAGCTTTAACTGCGTGGTGCCCGTGGATCCAGATCCAGCTATACCCCAAGGTCAACCCTGTGGACCCTATGGACTTCGTAGAAACAGAGATAACAAAGGTAAGTTCTTACCATATCTCTTGTTATCTTTGGACTTCTAGGGATAGGTCAAGCTGCATTGATATACATGTGGGATTCACCTTGACATACTACACCATTGTGGTTTCCTTTTGTCTTCATATTGCCGACGAGAATCCATATAAGAAGAATGCTTATATCGATCATCATATTGAATACCATCCATTCTCATTAAGGACTTCCGTCATTTGGTATCATTACAGCATCTGTTGGTGTGGGCAGAGGTTGGGTCTGTCTTTGTTTTTTGTTCAGTGTACTTTATTTGGGGGTTGGTGATCCCCCTATTGATATTTCCCTCCTTTGCAGCCCCTTGTGTGCAGCTATCCATCGTCATTTTTATTGTTTACAAAAACTAATAGGACTTAGCAGAGATTTCTCACTCACCCAAAACACATAAGAGGCAGCGCATATGGGCTTCTATGCCACCTAATTCATATTTTAGAATTAGACTTTCTTCTTCAGGGTCCTAGAATGGCACACTACAGCCAGAATCTCTGCAGCAGTGCCGCCTGGGGCATCCTTAGGACCCTTCAGATGGTCACAGCGCTGCCCTAACAGCTCCCCTGAGGATGCTCTGGACAATGTATTATATATAATGAGTAATGTTGGTGTTGTGTATCTATAATTATTTTTTGCATGTTTGCAACAATAATCTCCACTGGTAGCACCTCCCATATATATTCTCAGGGTGTGCAGTCTAGGGCCCCCTTTCCGCTTATTACATATCCTTTGAAACCCTCAGTCATTAATATACAAGCCGGATAGAAAAGTGGTGGATACATTTTCAAGAATCCTAATGGGGGAACATCTACATTCTCCTAACTTGGGAGCATTGAAACGTGTCTTCCATCCCTTATATTTGCAATTTTCTCCTTTTACAACTGCAGGATGTAATAATACTGATTTCAAACTGAAAAATAACTCCCGGGTTCCAGCACCTGTCTAATCAGCCCCCTGACTGCTAAAGGTTGTACTGCTGACCTCACCTTTAGTCAGGCATGTTGTAGGTGTTCTAGCAACGGTTCTCTTATGGCCCAGGAAAAGCTGGGTAGCTCTCTAGCACATTGCTCAGCCCTATTTGAATTTGAGAGTATATTACAATTTTCAGTAGGACTCGTTGCATCTTTGGAGCCAGTGTCCCATTCCTGAAGGCAACATCTCTTGCGCCAGCATGTTAGTGTGACCTGCCGGCATCTGACGGACTGTGTGCTCATAACTGGACCGGTCAGTGTTCTGGTAGTCTTCTAGGCTTATGTCAGTATGCTTCAATAGAGTGATTCACAAAAAGGACTGTTCTTCTACCACAATAGAGGCATTCATGACAAATGTCCTGGACGCCAGCATACAACTTACCCTTTTAGTTCTGCCTTATCAATCCCAACAAAACCTGTATCCACTACTGAAGGTAAAACAAATTCACATTTCTTGTCATCGGCAGGAATGGCAAAGGGACATCTGAGTAATCAACATTAACATTACCGGTGGCTATAATCCCTGCCCCTTTATCTGAATGCTGCTAATTACATTGATGACTCCCTATTCTCCTGGCCACAAGTTCCCCCCTGTTTATTATCACCGTGTATGAACAGATCTTCTCATTTCTAACTTTTAAGATGAACCCATCACCCATAATTAATGTGCCAGTGCGGCTGTAATCCCACCTCCATCCCATTCTTGTCCTTTGTTACTGGAGTGTTTACCATCCAGTTTTTAACCTGTCATCATCTTTTATTCACAAACATTTCTCTGTCCAAAATGATTATAGCTGCGGAGAGATTTGTGTGATGCACTAAGAGAACTTCCTGCAAATGGTGGCCGAGTGCACAGGTGGTAGAACAGAGCTGACGGCCATAGACAAAGCTTCTAGAAAGCATTTAACAATTCATTCTCTTGTACGATGAGCCAGCATTCAGGAGGCGGCACCCATACAGCCTGGACTAAAGGTGGGTACACACTGGGCGATTAAAGTGGACGACTGAACGATAAACCCCCCCCCCCAAGTATACGTCTGGCCATAATTACTGTATCCTTACAGTATACACTACTTTTGATCATTGGCAAATATGGGAGGGGATAATGACATTAAGCACACGGAGCAGGGACAGTCTGGTTCCCCCAGACTAATGCCGCGTATACACTACGCGATTAAACAGAGCGATTTAACGATAACGACATCGTTATCATTCAATCGCTTGTTAACCGGCCACAAATCGGGCAGTTTAATGTCAAAAACAACCAGCGATGCGCGCGCCAGGTGGTCATTTTTGACATCTATCATCACCCGAACATGCTGGTCAACCTGATGACGTCGTCAGGTTGACCATGTTGGGGGATGATTGATGTGCCTACACTGAATGACTGATTGCTCAGTGTAGGCACATCACAGACTGTGAAACGGCTGCACGATTACAATGTCGCGATCGTGCTCTCGTTTCACAGTCGCCTAGTGGATGTGCGGCTTCAAGGCCTGATTCAGTAGTGCACTGCTGAACGCAGATTCCCGATGGACGGGTCTGCGAGGCCGCACGCAAACTGGCAGTCATTGACAGTCTGCTGCCGTTTGGGGGCGGCGATGCCCTCCGTTTCCCGAAACGTAGGCCCGTCGCCGCCGTTGCGGGGGAGGGAAGAAGCCAGGATCTCCGTCGGGTGACGGAGATTTCCTGGCCTCTTCCCCTAAACTGCAGCGGCCGGCTGCAGGACCCCATGGGTCACCACAGGCGGCCGATGGTACGCAGATTAACCGATGCTGCGTTGGACATGGCAGCTCGGATAAGTAATGCACAGGAGGCATGATGCCTCCGGCTGCATTACCATATCTGCATGGATCGCTATTGCAAAGCTGCCTGCGTGTGAGATGGCAGAAACTATCAGTCAGTGCTCCAATACTTATGTCAAATACACATTTAATATAAATTCCACATATAAAAATATTTTAGAACATCTGTTACATATAACTGACTTTATATAAAAAAAAGTTAAAGTCAATTATATGTAACAAATGTTCTGAAATATTTTTCTATGTGGAATTTATATTAAATGTGTATTTGACATAAGTATTGGAGCCCTGACTGATAGTTTCTGCCATCTCACAATATTATCCGGATAAGCGCAGAGATAACGTCTATCTTCATCACTGCATCAAGAAGCAGCTTATTGTGAGGGAACCACATTTAGCACCTGATGGAAGGACGTGGCCGGATAGGAGCGGTTCAGGTCACGCCATGGTGAAGGTGGACAGGCCTCTGTAATGCCAATGTTCCAATGAACTCTGAGGGGTAGAGGCTATGTATTATGGAGGCATTCCCGGTGATGCTGGCATGCACAGGTGCTTCACGCCCTCTGAGGTAGCAGTCACCGGCCACTGCTTTCAGTAGAATCCATTTTACACGGGAAACGCATAACTTACATGGAAAGCAAATTATTATGAACATAAATTGCAATTATAGCATTAAAATGTACATCTGTCACTGGGTGTCCTCTTCTCCTCACTCTGTTAGTGAATGTTTGAGATGAATCGACTTCGACATGTTAATGGCTGCCATCATGATGGAGGGATTGGATAGATATTACAGTCACCTGATCATGGTATAGGTTGTTAGGCATTTTTCGCTCCTATTCAGGATCTCTCTCTCCATAATACTAGTGATGGGTTACAATTCTCCTCTCCCCTATCTTTCCATCGGGCTGTCCTTTAGGGAGTGAATTCATGCTCTCAATGGGTGAATGCACAAGTGACTTTTTTTTTTTTTTAACCTTCCCCCGTGTGTCATCCCTACCACCCTTTCTTCCATTGGGGCCCCTGTGTATGTGACTGTTTAACACAGGGGTCTTCAAACTTGGCCCTCCAGATGCTGTGGAACTACACATCCCAGCATGCACTGCACATAGGCCCTGATTCAGAGCCGGAAGCTCTGACCAGAGCGCTCGCTCTGAATCAGGGCCCACCTCCATTAATATGGAGCGTCCTCCTGGACGCTCGTATAGCTGTGGGTCACCACCCACAACATATACGAGCGTGCAAAATGATGGTCGCGATGGTCTTGACCATCGCGACCATCGAAACTGCGAGTGAAAGCCTGCGGTTGGGTTTCTCAACCGCAAGGCCAGGAGTGATTTTGGCTCTATCAGAGCCAAAATCACTCCCACTGACATCACTAGTGATGTCAGTGGGGCCGGCTTCAGACGGTAGGCGTTCCCTTAGGAACGCCTCTGTCTGGCAGGCACGCCCACCAAAGGGGGCGTGCTATCAGTCACCATCGACAGCACGCCCCCTTTGATGAGACACTCCGAGCGAAGGAAAGTCCTTCGCTCGTCGGGTCTCGCACATGCGCACGACGGAGCTCCCTCCGTTGTGCGCATGCGCAGTGGGGAACATCGACCCACTTGCGAGCGTACTGCTGCTCGCGAGTGGGTCTAAATGACCCCCATACTTTTAGCATGCTGTTATATCAAAAAGGTGGCAGTGCATGCTGGGATGTGTAGTTCCACAGCAGCTGGAGGGCCAAGTTTGAAGACCCCTGGTCTAACACATTGAGTACTGGATGAAGTTATGCTTTATATGGTTCTTGTATTGTTTTCTAGTATCTTTACATAATGAATTTATAAAAAGTACTTTTGTGACGGCCTCTATGTCCGATGATTCTCATGACCTAATTAGACATAAATGAGGCTCCGACGAGTGTTTTATGAAAACAAAAAAAAGTAACATTGCTGTTTATTAAGGCTACGTAAAATATTACTACTTTAGGGATTCAGTATGAAATCCCGGCAGCGGCAGCCCGATACAGGTGGAAATCCCGAACGTCGGAAGGCAAGTATAAACTAACCTATTCTACCCCCTAATCCTCCCGTAGGGGTGCCTAACCCTAAGTCCCCCCCCGAGAGCCCTAAACCTAACCCTCCCCCCCCCAGGCGCTGTCCGCGCCCGGCATCCCTTCTATCGGGATGCCGGGCGCCAGTCTTCCAGCGTAGGTAAAATGACAGGCGTCGAGATTTCGAGATGTCATTTAACCCTTGCCGGGATTAGACAGTCGGGAAGCCGGCGGTCGGGATTCCCTCCATCGGCTTCCCGACTGCTTTCCCTTTATAAGGCCCATTACAGTATTTGGTGGTATATCGTCATGCAGTTTTCTTATTTCCAATGTAAAGACAAAGAGCCTTTCTGTCATATCTTCATAAAGAACCAATAGAACGCCTCTATGTTCCAAATCTAACGTTTTGTGGCCCAGTGCTAAACCTGTACACCACAGGTTCTCAAAGTCATTCCTCAGGACCCCAAACAGTGCATGTTTTCCAGGTTTCCTCACAGAATCGCAAGTGTGTAATTAACACCACCTGTGGATTTGTTTAAAATGTGTCAGTGAGTAATGACTACACCTGTGCTCCTGCTGGGTGACCTGGAAAATGTGAACTGTGATGTTTGTGGACCGGGTTTGAGAACCACTAACGCGCACCATATTCCATACAGGTCACGTCGACTCAGTAGGTAAGAGTAACAACCAGCATTCGTTGCAGCTAATAACACTTTATTAAATTATCAGACATTTTACATGATTTCCTAGAAAACATTGTACAGGGCATTTCCTTTGGTGTCACCGGAAGAGGAGACTGGTATCGGGTAAGAAGGGTGGGGAGCAGGGAGAGAGTATGACAAGCTGGCTGAATACTGCACTGGTTCACCCACGACCTCCCAGCCCAGCGGACACCTGCAAGGTGAGAAAACATGGAGAGCGTGAGAAACCTTGGACACGTTCATACAAATCACTTCACATAAACATTTTCACTCTTACAGGGCCTCATTATGCTGAAACATTTCTTATTTTACACGTAGTTATAGTTTGTAGATCTATTCTTACAACCATCCCTGAGCGATGTTATTTTCACGTTACTGGTCAGTAAAGCGTGACAGGTATTGAACACATTTTATGATGCTTTGACCACTAGGGGCGCTGTTGAGTCAGAAACTACGGTGACTATTTTCATGGCAACTCTCACTCCTGTTGAAATAAGTCCGCCACCCACATGCAATAGTGGCCGCCATTTTGTGGTAAAAAAAAATATTCACAAGAAATCAGACTATCAATGCACAAGGATGAGGCATCTCAGTGGCATCTCTGGCTCATAAAGGAGTGATCAGCTGTGTCCACTACATGTAGACCACAAGTTCACGTTAGGACATTCAAATATGAAGAGACCAATGTTTATTTGTACAGAGATTTTTTATTTTTATTTTCACTGTATAACTACTTAGAAAACAAACTGTAATGAAGACCTATTTGCAAAGCGTCTCAGCCAGGGCTGCCGAGAGGGACCTTGCACCCCCAACCCCATGGCGGAGTGACCTTGCAGACCAATAAGTACCTATTGATTACCACAGGCTAAATTATCATGGACACTGATCAAGCCCACAAAATGGCTGCCGCCACTGTGTGTAAATGGCAGGCACAGAGGAGACGCAATGGGATGTGCGAGGCGGCATCTCTCCTCTCACCTCTGTGTCACTTTTTCTTCACAGAGGACCTTGATTTCTGCTCCCCCGATGTCTTCTTGTTCACCTTCTCCTTTTTTGTGTTCAGATTTTCATAGAGCTTCCCCTCTTCTTTAGGCCTGAAACATAAGAACGGACAGACGTGAGGGCACACATGCCAGGGGCACGCTGTGTCCTGAGCATCGGACTGGAAGCCGCGGGTGTCTTACTTTGAGGAACTCCTTGTCACTTTCATCTTGGATAGGGAGGGGGCCAGGTTCCCGTACTCCGATTCTACTCCCTGTGTTTTCTGTAGGACACAGAGAGGAGATAACAATTAGATTACCTGCAGATGCAACTCTTCTAAGCAGGGTAAATGAGATGTCCAATCTGAGGCAGCCTCCCCTGGTGCCGCTGCTGATTTTGCTATAAATCTAAATACTCTGTACATTACAGGCCACGTGTCACTTCCTGTAGACAGGTTGGAGGATGCCACAATGTACTAAATGAAAAGAAGAACCTCGTTGGACAGGTGCCACGACCATCGAATCAGGAGCTGTATTTCATTTAGTAAAGTGGCTCAGACCTTCAGGTGGTCTGATGACCAGGAGGAGGTACCTGGAGAGAAAGGTATGAGGGGGATGGCTATATTGTACCTTTAGCAGGGAATGACTCTAGTCTTGTACGAATCAGGGGATGAAGGGACTGGTAGCAAATGGACAGTGTTGTCTTTGTAGACTCTCTAACACCCATCCAACCCTGACAAGTCGCATGTTAGATTTCCCCGCTCTCCTGTACCTCTATTGCCTGCAGCTTGTGTTTGGCGGAATCAATGTACTGTGCAACGGCTGCATAGATGAACCTGTACTGAGCCTCCGTCTGCACCATTCCTGAGCGCTGAGACCGCACCATCTGGATGGTTTTATGCACATCGATGTCACTGTCCAGGCCTGTAGAAGACAGTCAGAGGAAAGATGAGAGGGCGGTGATGGTTAATTTGACGGTGGAAGCTGGTTTCTCAAATTCTGGTCTGACTGACTGGACCACATGGAGTACCTGGTCACTCTCCACTTCCACGTGACCCAAAAGAGTTCATAGTTGGACCGAATTTCCATCCTTTCATTTTGGTTAGGATGGGGTTCATACCAATACACTGGTTGGAACTTTGGTGACTAATAATCAGATTGTTCTGCTAGGTCAGTTAGTGTGTAGCCAGCTTTAAAAGGCCATAGGTTAGAGCCATGCCCAATCTGGTAATTGCAGGGCAGTGACCAGTAGATTAGAACTGGGAGGCCCCCACTCAGTGACCCGAGAGTGTGTGTTGCTGTGCTTACCGACAGCTGAGGAAGTGTGTGGGGGTGGGTTAAAGCCACCAAGGAGAGACAAGCCAGAGGAAGAGACAAGCCGTGGAAGTGGGGAGAAAAAATAGACTACTAAGATTCTATTTTTCTGGAAGCCAGTGAAACTTTCTATGGAGTAAACAAACGATTGTGGTGGAAAAACGACTGTGACATAGATCGAGAGCATGAGAAAAAGTGAGTGTAGAGAAGAACCTGAGTTGAGAGGGTAGTATGGACTGAGGTGGATATACTCGCATGAAAGTGACATGAAGTGGTAGGGTGAAAGTGGGAGGAGCAGTGAGTCTGGAAGTAACAGTGAGTTCAGGAGGCAGTCAGGATTGAGGCAAAGATAGGACAATGAGATGAAATAGTAGTGTGACAGTGTGGAGAAGTGAGCTTTGATACAATAGTAAATTGAGGAGGTAGTATGGATTGAGGTGGAGATATGACAGTGATATGAAGTGTTAGTGTGAGTGTGTCAGGAGAAGCGAGTATAGAGAGGATCATGAGATGAAGTAGTATGGATTGAGGTGGAGATATGACAGTGAGATGAAGTACTAGTGTGAGTGTGTCAGAAGAAGTGAGTATAGAGAGGTTCATGAGTTGAGGTAGTATGGATTGAGGTGGAGATATGACAGTGACATGAAGTGCTAGTGTGCGTGTGACAGGAGAAGTGAGAATAGAGAACATTGTGAGATGAGGTAGTATGGATTGGGGTGGATATATGACAGTGACATGAAGTGCTAGTGCAAGTGTGACAGGAGAAGTGAGAATAGAGAACATTGTGAGATGAGGTAGTATGGATTGAGGTGGAGATATGACAGTGACATGAAGTACTAGTGTGAGTGTGTCAGCAGAAGTGAGTATAGAGAGGATCATGAGATGAGGTAGTATGGATTGAGGTGGGGATATGACAGTGACATGAAGTGTTAGTGTGAGTGTGTCAGGATAATTGAGTATAGAGAAGATCATGAGATGAGGTAGTATGGATTGAGGTGGAGATATGACAGTGACATGAAGTGCTAGTGCAAGTGTGACAGGAGAAGTGAGAATAGAGAACATTGTGAGATGAGGTAGTATGGATTGAGGTGAATATATGACAGTGAGATGAAGTACTAGTGTGAGTGTGTCAGAAGAAGTGAGTATAGAGAGGTTCATGAGTTGAGGTAGTATGGATTGAGGTGGAGATATGACAGTGACATGAAGTGCTAGTGTGCGTGTGTCAGGAGAATTGAGTATAGAGAAGATCATGAGATGAGGTAGTATGGATTGGGGTGGATATATGACAGTGACAAGAAGTACTAGTGTGAGTGTGCCAGGAGAAGTGAGTATAGAGAGGATCATGAGATGAGGTAGTATGGATTGAGGTGGAGATATGACAGTGACATGAAGTGCTAGTGTGAGTGTGTCAGGAGAAGTGAGTATAGAGAGGATCATGAGATGAGGTAGTATGGATTGAGGTGGATATATGACAGTGACATGAAGTACTAGTGTGAGTGTGTCAGGAGAAGTGAGCATAGAGAGGATAATGAGATGAGGTAGTATGGATTGAGGTGGAGATATGACAGTGACATGAAGTGCTACTGTGAGTGTGTCAGGAAACGTGAGTATAGAGAAGATCATGAGATGAGGTAGGATAGATTGAGGTGGAGATATGACAGTGATATGAAGTGCTAGTGTGAGTGTGTCAGGAGAATTGAGTATAGAGAGGATCATGAGATGAGGTAGTATGGATTGAGGTAAAGATATGACAGTGATATGAAGTGCTAGTGTTAGTTTGTCAGGAGAAGAGAGTATGGACAACATTGTGAGATGAGGTAGTATGGATTGAGGTGGAGATATGACAGTGACATGAAGTGCTAGTGTGAGTGTGTCAGGAGAAGTGAGTATACAGGGGATCATGAGATGAGGTAGTATGGATTGAGGTGGAGATATGACAGTGACATGAAGTGCTAGTGCAAGTGTGACAGGAGAAGTGAGAATAGAAAACATTGTGAGATGAGGTAGTATGGATTGAGGTGAATATATGACAGTGAGATGAAGTACTAGTGTGAGTGTGTCAGAAGAATTGAGTATAGAGAAGATCATGAGTTGAGGTAGTATGGATTGAGGTGGAGATATGACAGTGACATGAAGTGCTAGTGTGCGTGTGTCAGGAGAATTGAGTATAGAGAGGATCATGAGAAAAGGTAATATGGATTGAGGTGGAGATATGACAGTGATATGAAGTGCTAGTGTGAGTGTGTCAGGAGAATTGAGTATAGAGAGACCCTGAGATGAGGTAGCATAGATTGAGGTGGAGATATGACAGTGACATGAAGTGCTTGGGTGAGTGTGTCAGGAGAAGTGAGCATAGAGAAGATCATGAGATGAGGTAGTATGGATTGAGGTGGAGATATGACAGTGAGATGAAGTGCTAGTGTGAGTGTGTCAGGAGAAGTGAGTTGACCATAGCAGTATTATTACCAGCACACTTGTCATATTTCTGTAGGCTTTCTCACCTTTTATCTGAATTGTGTCCAACAGCATGTCTATGATGATGATGGTTCCGGTCCGGCCAATTCCAGCACTGTGAATGGATAAGATGACATGGGAGAAGTTAGCTCAGGGAAGATGAAGCAAAACAATTGAGCAATGTTTTATAAGCAGGATCAGTTCAGGATATGCAGATGTTGAAAATAGTTGAAGGCCACAAGTTTACCTGCAATGGACAATGATGGGTCCAGCCCCCGGCAAACTCTCCTGCATGCCATTAACCTCTCCCAGGAAGCTCAGGACACCTCCAGGGTCAGAGGGCACCCCATGATCCGGCCAGCTCAGGTACTGGTAGTGAATGATTTTCCGAGCAGCGCTACGCTGAAAACATACATGTCATTGTGAAGAACTGTACAGGACATTCTGACTGCCATTAATATAAATGTATAGCTACTGAGGAGCACCAAACTGAGACCGTATAGGAGGACTGTCACCTTCTAGTGTTTAATAATTTGGAAATGGAATTTCATGTTGGAAACATATTTCAGATGGACCAAAAAGCTAAATAAAAGCAAAGCGGAGCATGCCCATGAGGCTCCTGTGTGTGAATCCACCAATCTTTCCAGGGCTTTCCCTGTGAGACTGACCAGCCACTGTCACTTAGGAAATAATATGAGATATGGTAAGAACTTACCCTTGTTATCTCTATTTCTACGAAGTCCATAGGGTTCCACAGGATACCTTGGGGTATAGGTGTGACGTCAGTCGCCGGGCACCATAGAGTTAAGCTTTTCAGCCTCCCAGGATGCACTAGGGTCCCCCTCCTATACCCCGCCCCCGAGCCAAGGCACCTCAGTTAGTTATCAAGCAATAGGCCGGAGGAGGAGAAGGAAGAGAGAGAAAAAAGATCTGGACACATACAAGAATCACATTCTCACCAGAGGGAGACGGAAAACCGGTGACCAGAGCAAAGCCCATCTGCAGCACAGGTGCGACAGGGCGGGAGTCCTGTGGAACCCTATGGACTTCGTAGAAATAGAGATAACAAGGGTAAGTTCTTATCATATCTCATATTTTCTACTTCAGGGTCCATAGGGTATCCACAGGATACCTTGGGGATGTCCCAAAGCAGTATCCTTTAAGGGTGGGGACACTCCTGTGCAGAAAGGAGAATCCGCCGCCCGAAGGAAGCATTCTGAGAGGCGAGGGTGTCAAACCTGTAATACCTCACGAAGGTATGGACAGAAGACCACGTAGCAGCCTTGCAGATCTGGACTGCAGAGACACCACGTCGAGCTGCCCACGAAGGACCCACAGACCTAGTGGAATGAGCCTTCAGAGAAGGTGGGACCGGTAGGCCTTCATGAAGATAAGCTTCAGAAATAGCCATACGGATCCAGGCTGCCAAAGTTTGCTTTGAAGCAGGCCAACCCTTTTTACGGAAGCCATAGAGGACAAACAAAGCGTCCGACTTCCTAAACGAAGAAGTGCGGTCAACATAAGTCCTTAAGGCCCGCACAACATCCAAAGAGGCTTCACCCACAGAAAGACCCGGTGAGTTAAAGGCCGGAACAACGATTTCCTCATTAACATGAAACTGGGAAACAACTTTGGGAAGAAACTCGGGCCGAGTGCGGAGCACTGCCCTGTTCCCATGAAAAACCAAGAAAGGGGGGTTTACAAGAAAGAGCCTCTAAATCAGAAACACGTCTGGCCGAAGCAATAGCTAGAAGGAAAACAGTCTTAGCTGTTAGCCATTTAAGATCCACTGAGCCCAGTGGTTCAAACGGCGGTCCTTGGAGAGCCCTCAGGACCACAGCCAAATCCCAAGGCGCCACAGGTGGAACAAAGGGCGGCTGAATGCGGAGAACACCTTGCATAAAGGTGCGCACATCCGGGATTGTAGCAATGCTACGATGAAACCAGACAGATAGGGCCGATACCTGTACCTTCAAAGAAGCAAGGCGAAGCCCATGATCTAGTCCCACTTGCAGGAAGGCGAGAATCCGAGACAGACGAAACTCCCGCGGTGCATAACCTCTCGGTCGACACCACTGGAAGAACGTATGCCACACGCGATGGTATATCCTCGCGGAAGACGGTTTCCAAGCTCGCAACATGGTACGCACCACAGAGCTGGAAAATCCCCGGGACCTCAGCATGGCCGTCTCAACAGCCACGCCGTCAAAGACAGCCGAGTCAGGTCCGGGTGAAGACAAGGACCCTGAGACAGAAGGTCCGGCCGTAGCGGCAACCGCAGAGGACTGTCCACGGACAGACCCTGAAGGTCTGAGAACCAGTGCCGTCTGGGCCACGCGGGAGCTATCAACAGGAGCGTCCCTCCTTCCTGTTTGAATTTCCGGATTACCCGTGGAAGAAGGTAGACCGGAGGGAACAGGTATGCGAACCGGAACGTCCACCGGACGGACAGAGCATCCACCAGAGACGCCCTTTCGTCTCTTGTGCGAGACCCGTACACCGGCAACTTGTTGTTGTGCCGGGACGCCATGAAGTCGATCTCTGGAAGACCCCACCTGTCCACCGGCAGTTGAAAAACGTCCGTGTGCAGGGACCATTCCCCCGGATGAACGTCCTGGCGACTTAGAAAGTCCGCCTCCCAATTTAGCACTCCCGGGATAAAGACCGCTGATATGGCCGGAAGAGTGCGCTCCGCCCAAACCAGGATCCGAGACACCTCTACGAGAGCCGCCCGACTGCGAGTTCCTCCTTGCCTGTTTATGTAGGCCACTGTGGTAAGCGTTGTCTGACTGGACCTGCACCGGGTGACCCTGGAGAAACCGATGTGCCTGCTGGAGAGCATTGAAGACCGCACGGAGTTCCAAGATATTTATTGGAAGCTCCGCTTCTGTCGGCGTCCACCTGCCCTGGAACAAGTGTGGACCCGAAACTGCTCCCCAGCCCCGAAGACTGGCGTCCGTTGTCAACAGGACCCAATTTGGAACCCAGAACGGACGTCCCTTGTTGAGGTGGGTCGTCTGTAACCACCAAGCAAGGGACAGGCGAACCTCCGGGGTGATCACAATCGTCTGGGACTTCAGAGACTGAGGCAGCCCGTTCCACTTGGACAGGATCAGGTGCTGCAGAGGTCTGGAGTGAAACTGGGCGAATTCCACCATGTCGAACACCGACACCATGGAGCCCAGTAACCTCATCGCCGAGTGTAGGGACACCCGGCGGCTGTGCAGACAACTGCGCACCCTTGACTGTAAAGCAGAGATCTTGTCCTCCGTCACGAAGATCCTTTGCTGTCCCGAGTCCAATAAGGCTCCAAGATGCAGAATCCTCCGAGACGGGATTAGAGTGGACTTCTGCCAGTTGATTAGCCAGCCGTGCCGTTGCAGCAGTGCAATGGTCAGGTCCAAGTGGCGTAACAGGAGCTCTGGAGATCCTGCCACCAATAACAGGTCATCCAAGTACGGCAACATGCGGACTCCCTGCAGCCGCAGAGAAGCCGCCATGACCGCCATCACCTTGGTGAAAACACGTGGTGCTGTCGCCAGGCCAAAAGGTAACGCCCGAAACTGGAAGTGGTTGCTGCGGATTGCAAACCTGAGGAACTGTTGATGGCGCAAAAGAATAGGGACATGCAGGTAAGTGTCCTGTATGTCCAATGACACCATGTAGTCCCCAGGTTCCAGCGCCAGAATGATGGACCGTAGGGTCTCCATCCGAAACTTCGGAACCCTCAAAGACTTGTTGAGTGCTTTGAGGTTGAGAATCGGACGATACGACCCATTGGGTTTCTGTACCAAAAAAAGATTTGAATAGAAACCCTGGCCCCTCTGGGAGAATGGAACAGGCACTATAACTCCAGCCTGGAGCATAGTGTGCAATACCTTCCGCAGCTCCGTAGCCTTGTTCCGGTCTGATGGTAGACCCGTGATGAAGAATCGCGCCGGGGGTCTGTGCCGGAAGGAGTGGGCGTACCCGTGGGATACCACCTCGAGAACCCAAGTGTCTGTCGTAGTGGCCGACCAACACTGGGCGAACTGCAGCAGGCGGCCTCCCACCCTGGGATCCCCCAAAGGGAGGCCCGGACCGTCAGGCCGCAGGCTTGTCATCTGGCTTGGGGGCCGGACGTCTGGTACTCCATGCCTGCTTCCGGGGCTTGGCCGATTTCTTAGGGCCAGCCTGTCGAGGAAACGACTGTGGTTTGGGCCTGCCCTGGGCCCTAGATGACCGAAAGGACGATGTCCAGAACCAGAAGGAGCAGCGGCCGACGGGAGACAAGCCGATTTGGCTGCCGCCAGCGTGGCCACAATCTTATCCAGATCCGGACCGAAGAGAACGTCTCTGGTAAACGGCAACGCCTCCAGACCCTTTTTGGAATCTGCGTCCGCCTTCCAGGATCGCAGCCACAAGGTGCGACGAGCAGCCACAAGGTGCGACGAGCAGCTACCGCTGCTGAAGAAATGCTAGACACCAGAGTACTAATGTCTAGGGCCGCCTCGTTGATATAAGTGGCCGAATCACGGAGATTACCAAACTCCGCCTGTTCGGCCGGACAGTCGGAATCAAAAGAAGCCTCTAATGAATCCGCCCAGCGCTCCATCGCTCTGGCAACCCAGCAAATGGCCATAGCCGGCCGTGCTGCCCCCCCCGCAAGGGAATAAGCGGACCTCAGGCAGATCTCCACCTTGCGGTCCGTAGCATCCTTAAGGGAGGACATGGATGGCATCGGCAATGTGGCACTACGGACAAGACGGGTTACGTGAGAATCCGCCTGTGGAGGGGATTCCCACTTTGCAAAATAATTATCCGCGAACGGATAAGCCACCGCCAGGCGTCTCTGCGGCTGGTATCTTTTGCCAGGCTGTTTCCACGCCTCCTCTAAATGGTCCACTAACTGACCCGAAAGAGGAAAGACTGTGGCATCGCCCTTCACATCTTTGAAAAAGGCATACTTAGATTTAGCCGCTGGGGGAACTTCGTCCTCAATCACCAAGGCTGTGCGGACCGCCCGAATAAGTCCAGGAATATATACTTTGGACTTAGCATCAGCGCCCTTAGTGTGGAGAGGTTCCTGATCATAAGGATCCAGAATCTCCCCATCATCAGACGTCCCCTCGTCATCCTCATAAGGAGCCGACAGAGACGCCACCGGCCGTTTATGCGGCTGCATCACAGCCTCCCCCTGCAACACATCCGACAAGTGCTGTACAGAACTCGTCAGGGAGTTAACCCACGCTGGCTCCTGAGAAACCGGGAGCGGGGAAATAGGGAGACTGTGGGGTACCACCAATTGTCGTGGGAAACCCTGCATGGGTGACGACACCACTGACTGCTGGGACAAACCCATCGGTGTAAACGCGGGCTGCGGAGCTAACTGGCCCACTAAGGCTGTAAGCGCCTGAGCGAAACAAGCCCAGGGCGGCTCCTGTACCGGTGCTGTAACCGTAAGCGGCCGCGCCATGGACAAACACTGCCGGCAAAGGCCCTCCGCGCTACCCTCCCCCTCCGCTAACGGTACTTTACACGTAGTACACTGTAGCCGGAGAGGAAAATCACTTTCAGACATGATGGCACCAAGTATGTGACCCCTCTCACCAATTATATAGTAAATAGGCGAGAGACCACCCTGCAGCACCGCACCGCAAGGGCTTAGCAGAAAGAACAGGGACAGAATAAAGCTGACAGTTTAGAAGAAAAGTTACAGGCAGCAGCGCTAGCACAGTCACATACAATGCAAAGAAAATCAATTCCTGCACTAACAGCGCTGATCACTCAACTACGCAGACACAGGGCCTGGTAGGACACAGCGCTGCATACACAGACCTGACCACAGCGGAGGAGAGGTATGCAGGGGGACCCAGACCACGATGCTTCCTTCCAGGCTTCGAGCAGCGTTCACCATGCGTTCAGGAGAAGATGGCCGCCGAGGAGCAGAGAGGAGGCTGGTCTGGGGGAGGAGCGCTGCCACAGGACCAGTCGGCAGCGTGCAGAGAGGGCTGAGTGCAGCGGGGGAGGCGCCGGCTGTGAGACAGGGAAGGCGCGCTCCCCTGGCATGCATTTAACCCCTGGGACGCCGCAGCGCTACCGCTCTGCTGCGGTCCGCTGTCCCAGGGGGTAGTGGAAGCGCAGGTTGGTCGCCTGGCTCCACGCTGCAGCCAGTCCCCAGGGAGCCCCCTGCCTGGGGACTTAGGACCATGTGACTAGCAGGGACCCACCGCGGGACCCCGCTGCTTACCTTTGTCCCCCTTGAATCCGGCCTTGGTCCGGAACATCTGGGGTCACCGCTAGCTGTGACCCCAGATGCTCACCAGCATCCCCGGATCGGTACCGGCGTTCTGGTACCGGCGGGGTGTAGGGAAGACAGCATGGACGTCAGGACTGACTGTCCATGCTGTACATCCAGATGTGCAGCCACAGCTGCATAGAAGAAAGCTTCAGGGGCTCTTCTAGCCCCCACTCCGACAGGTCCACCCGACTCCGGCCAGGCACCAAACTAAACTGAGGTGCCTTGGCTCGGGGGCGGGGTATAGGAGGGGGACCCTAGTGCATCCTGGGAGGTTGAAAAGCTTAACTCTATGGTGCCCGGCGACTGACGTCACACCTATACCCCAAGGTATCCTGTGGATACCCTATGGACCCTGAAGTAGAAAAAACGCATTCATTGATTTCACTGTAGGTGGGGAGATGTGAAATGTGCAGATAAATCTAAATTGCAGCAGTGTAACAATAAAGCTGCCCAGCATTTGTGGGCTACATGCAAAAACAGCCAGTATTTACCATGCATGCAAGCCAAAAATAATACATGTATTTGCACCCAGTGTGGTGCAGCATGGTTTGTTCCAGATAACAAGTTACTTGCTTTTCTTTATTGCTTTGCTCCCACTTCAGAATCAGCCCCTAATGTGTGTTAAAAGCTTAGCTCTGCAATTAGAGTTTCATAAAAGTATTTTCAATGCGATGACACGATGCATGGAAACCAGCAGCGGCTCCTGCCCTCTTACCTGAGAGGGGCTGTCGCTGCTTCTGGTCCCGGCGCCTGCACAATGGATGTCAGACACCGGGGACTTGCGCATGCGCACGAGCACTAGACCAGCTTCTCAGGGGCTGTGTTGGTAGAAGCCCTGTGGGGCTGCCCGAAAGGCAGAGCAGCGGCTTCCACTGGAAGCTGCTCTCTGCTTACGGCAGCCTGGACTGGCAGTCCCAGGGGAAGGAGACTCCTCCCCCTGGGGCTGCCTGTCCTGTGCGTGACTGGCAGGTGGCGCTTCCAATGGGAAGCCACCTCCAGTCACAGTGTAGCCAGTGCAGTCACGGACTGCACTGGCTCACTGAAGCGGAGGATTTTACTGGGGAGGGGGCTGCAGCCTCGCAGCCCCTAGGTAAAATCCGCCATGGATGTAAACCATTCATTACACATCACTGTACACTTCAAACCCCTATGGTAGAAAAAAAACAAAGTTCTGCAAATGATAATCTAAGTTGACTGTATGAGCTTCCTGTCCAATAAGATGGGGAACATAGGTCTATATACATCATTAGGGCTCCATTTTAAATGGAGGACCCAAAAGATTGTTTCACATTCGCATGCTTCTGTACATACTGTAATCACTTCGGTAGGAGTACACGGACATTACTGACTTGAAAATAGTTACAATAAAGATTGATCCCCATTTGTCATGCAAAAACAGAATATCTCCTGGTCTTCTACTTAACTTACGTTATCTAGAGGGGACACTCGTAGAGTGCGAATTTTGTACTCCATGGCCTCGTGTTCTGAAAGATTCTCCACCCGATACCGTCCAAAATCCTTCCCGTTAGCCCCACAATCTGGCCAGTAAGGGACACATTTAGTCTAGGATGAAGAGGGGGTGAAGATACTGTGAGAATGACAGAGACCTATGTGCACCCTAGAAAGATAATAAATGCCAGGAGAGTCTTACAGAGCCAGCAGAAGACGCAGGAGAAGTAGAAGAAACAAAAAAAGACTCGATGAGCATGGATACCCAAGGTGTAGTCTAGGTTACCATGACCTGCATGCAGTAGAGGCAGCCATGTTGTGGGCGGAACCAGTGCTCAATAGATCGCAAACCTATTGACTCTGAAGAACTGGAACCTCATTGATAGCGGAATATGGGATGAGCCCACAGAATGGCTGCCTCCTGTGTGTGTAGGTGACGGTAGTACTGTAAAGGACAAGGACGCAGGGGCTGAGACAGTGCGGGTCTAAAGTTAATTAGAAATTCAAAGAGTGACTTGAGAAAATGAACAAGAACAGTAGTAACACAAAAGACTCAAAGGAGAGGATGGCCCTCACCCGTCCCTTTTCAATCTCCTTTGTGGTCATTACAATGATCCGGCTGTCCTCCTGCCAGACCATCTCCCAGAAATCCCCGGTGGTGGACGCCAGACACCCCTGACAAGCAATGAAACGTTTGGGAGGCTCTCCGTGCCCCCAAAACTGGTTCTAAGGGGGAAAAAAAAATGAGGTGGGTAATTATGTTTAGAAGGTTATTGCAGTCTTACCTTCTACTACGATGCATAGATATGACTACAGTATGTGCTGGATCTCACTGTATTCCATACTCATTCTCAGAGGTGAGCAAGTACTACACAACACTCACAGCTTCAGGTCAAGACAGAATATCCCGGAGGGTTTACATTGCGGGAAGCCTTAGTATACCCTATATTCACCACATTGTCAATTCGCCTCACCCTGCCCGTCACCCCCACTCACCGTCACGTAGTTGGCATTGATGTAATCGGAGCATGGAATGTTTGGGTCTCCGCACTGTAGTATCACTCTCGTGTGGTCAACTGAAAAGAGGAAAGACAGAAGACTATGGATCCGTAGGGGAGGGAAGGAGGAAGGGGGAGAATGGGAAGGAGGGGCAGAGGGAATGAGGAGGCATCATGCAGAATGGACGACAAAGGAAGAGAGACCATAAACGAGAGACAAGATTTTAGCTGGAGCCCATTAAGTTGCACACATATTAGTATAAAATATTAATGATATTTATAAATTCAGGGCCTGATTCATAATTGGGAATAGAATACGATAGACCAAGTTACTGTGTACCTGGACAAACCGTGTTGCAATGCAAAGGGAGCAAATACATACATGAGTTTTGCATGCAGGGTAAATACTGGCTGCTTTTCCATGTAGCCCACAGATGCTGGCCAGCTTTATTGTTACAGTGCAATTGAGATGTCAGTTTGGTCACACCCCTCCCTAATCTAACTCTCTCTGCACATGTTACATCTGCCCACCCTGCAGTGCAGCATTGTTTCACCAAGATGTACAGTTACAGTACTTGCTCCTTCTTACTATGGGGCGAAATGTACTAAACACAAAAATGCTGTAAAAGCCCTGAAAATGCTGTTTTTGGGGGGTTTAACCGCTTCGTCCCGTTGGGTAATGACATTTTCAGGTGGCGCTACCCAATAGAAACCTGTGGGATTCTTTTCGAGACACTCCCCCTGAGAGGGATCCAATCAGATCCCTCCCATCACCGCCCCACATACCACGGTAATCAACCGCACTATGTACCCATTGAGAGATGGTCGCGCATGCAACGCTTAGTACATCCCGCCCTTAATTCACAACTCTGAATCAAGCCCTCACTGCACAACCCTGACCCCCCTTCCGGTTCTCCCCACCCCCCCTCTTACTAAATTACTATGGGGGAGATGTATCAAACCTTCTAAAGAGGACAAGTGGAGATGTTTCTCATAGCAACCAATCCGCATCTAGCTACCATTTATAATCTAGAAGCTTATTGGTTGCTATGGTGTAACTTCCCCACATCTCCTGTTTAGAAGGTTTGATACATCTCCCCCTATGTTACATAATGGAGCGTAGGAAGAGAATAAGAGAAGTATGACGGAGGAGTAATGAGCATATGGGATTATTTGGTGATGAGGTACATAAAGGAAGTCACTGTGAGATTGCGCATGGCAGATAACACATGGAAATGACCGAGGAGCACAAAGATTTCCCTAAACACATAACTGGCTTTATTCCTGACAATACTGTATTATCAGACCGCGCCGGGCTACGCTCTCTGCTGCAGAGCATTGCTCATTTTCATATTTCCAGAACGTCACCTTTATAACAATTTGTATTTACACTTTTAGCACTAATGAAATTCAGAACAAAACGACTAGTTTACTACAAAGACTATTTCAGAATTCCACCGGCACTAAGATACGCCACAGCCAGACGCCGTAATCACTGAGCCAGCAGGATAACAATGCTGGTACTAAGATAAGTCACAGCCAGACGCCGTAATCACTGAGCCAGCAAGCAGGATAACAATGCTGGTACTAAGATACGCCACAGCGAGACGCCGTAATCACAGAGCCAGCAGGATAACAATGCTGGTACTAAGATAAGTCACAGCCAGACGCCGTAATCACTGAGCCAGCAGGATAACAATGCTGGTACTAAGATAAGTCACAGCCAGACGCCGTAATCACTGAGCCAGCAGGATAACAATGCTGGTACTAAGATAAGTCACAGCCAGACGCCGTAATCACTGAGCCAGCAGGATAGCAATGCCGGCACTAAGATAAGTCACAGCCAGACGCCGTAATCACTGAGCTAACTGGATAACAATGCCGGTATTAAGATAAGTCACAGCCAGACACCGTAATCACTGAGCCAGCAGGATAACAATGCCGGTACTACAATACGTCACAGCCAGACACCGTAATCACTGAGCCAGCAGGATAACAATGCCGGTACTACGATACGTCACAGCCAGACGCCATAATCACTGAGCCGACAGGATAATAATGCCGGCACTAAGATAAATCACAACGAGACGCTGTAATCACTGAGCCAGCAGGATAACAATGCCGGTACTAAGATACGTCACAAAGAGACGCTGTAATCACTGAGCCAGCAGGATATCAATGCCGGCACTAAGATACGCCACAGCGAGATGCCGTAATCACCGAGCCGACAGGAAGTACAATGCCGGCACTAAGATATGTCACAGTGAGATGCTGTAAACACCGAGCCGACAGGAAGTACAATGTCGGCACTAAGATACGTCACAGTGAGATGCTGTAAACACCGTTCCGGCAGGATGTACATTAACATAGGGAGTACATAATCATAGTGAGTACGTTACAGTGAGTACGATATCATAGAGAGTACGTAATCGTAAGAGAGTACGTCATCATAGTGAGTACGTTACAGTGAGTACGATATCATAGTGAGGACATAATCATAGTGAGTACCTTACAGTGAGTACGATATCATAGTGAGTACGTCATCAAAGAGATTACGTCATCATACTCAGTACGTCATAGTGAGTACATAATTATAGTACGTCATAGTGAGTACATAATTATAAAACGTTACAGTGAGTATGAAATCATAGAGAGTTCGTAATCATAGTGAGTACGTTATCAAAATGAGTATGATATCATAGTGAGTATGTTATAGTTATAAAGTATAGATTTGGTATATCCAATGTGCGTAAACACCTGCTGCCTACCCGCTGTTCAAGCATAAGATGGCGCTAGTAAAAAATAATAAGAGTTAACTCTTTTTAAGTCTTTTTCTTCGAGGTCCATAGGGTCCACAGGAATTACCTTGGGGTATGTGGTTGGAATGATCCAGGCACCAAACAGTTACAAGCTTTAGCTCCCAGGATGCACTGGGTCCTCCTTCATATATAACCCGCCCCTGGCTACAGGCATTCAGTTTGTTACCAAGCCCAAAGCAGGAGAAGGAAAGAGGAGAAGGAAGGACAATTGTACCTCAGAAACACTCTCTCTAAGAAGAGGCAATCATAGAAATACAAAAGAGATTACCCAATAACAAACAGGTGCATTAGGGTGGGTGTCCTGTGGACCCTATGGACCTCAAAGAAAGAGTTAACAAAGGTATGTTATACCATAACTCTTATTTTCTTCTTCAGGGTCCACAGGAATTACCTTGGGGGATGTCCCAAAGCAGGTCCCTTAAGGGTGGGGACGCTCCTGTTTAGTAGAAAGGAGAATCTGACGCAAAAAGGAAGCATCCTGAGAGACAAATGTATCAAATGCGTAACATTTGAGAAAAGTGTGGACAGAAGACCACGTGGCTGCCTTGCACAATTGTTTAGCAGAGGTACCACGACGAAACGCCCATGATGGTCCCACGGATTGAGTAGAATGTGCGGTCACTGTTTTTGGAACAGAGAGATCAGCTTGTGTGTAAGCTTGAGAAATCGTCATATGAAGCCACCTAGCCAGAGTCTGTTTGGTAGCTGGCCAGCCTCACTTATGACAGCCATACCACACAAAAAGATAATCCGATTTCCTAATGGAGTTGGTGCGATCCATGTAAATACATAGGGCTCGTACAACATCCAGAGAAGCTTTACCTACAGAGAGGCCTGAAGACTGGAACCACAATTTCTTCATTTACATGAAAGCGGGATACAACCTTAGGAAGGTAACCCACCCTGGTACAGCTCTATCCTGATGAAAAATCAAAAAGGGAGAGCGACAAGAAATGGCTGTCAAATCAGAGACCCTGCGGGCAGAGAAAATAGCAAGAAGAAAAGTCTTCGCTGTCAACCACTTAAGATTTACTGATTTCAGTGGTTCGAAAGGGGGAGCCAGTAGAGCCCTGAGCTACCGGAGGGACAAAGGGAGGCTGAACCCTCAGAACACCCTTAAGAAATGTCCTAACATCAGGCAGCGGGGCGATCCTTCGCTGAAACCAAACTGAGAGTGCAGATGCCTGAACCCTCAGGGTGGCCAGGTGGAGTGCCAAATCCTGTAATAGATGCGGGCAGAGGAAAGCTTCCGTGCCCTAAGCATCATCTGAATTACATAATTAGTAAAACCCTTGGCTCTTAAGATGGAAGATTCAGGAGCCATGCCGTCAAAGACAGCCGAGGAAGGTCTGAATGCAGGCAGGGACCCTGTGTTAACAGATCCGGCCTTGGAGGAAGAGGCCATGGAGTGTCTATGGAGAGACTCTGAAGGTCGGTGAACCAGTGATGTCTGGACCAAGCAGTGGCTATCAGTATTACTGTGCCACCCTCCTGCTTGTATTTCCTGATCACCCTTGGGAGGTGGGAGATTGGAGTAAAGAGAGACGCTAGCTTGATGTCTCACTTCACTGCTAGAGTGTCCTCAAAATCGGCTGAGGAATCCCTGGTTCTGGACCTGTACCTGGGGACCTTGTGGTATATTTATGAATAGGAGACCCTCCTTGGTCGTCCATCCCCCTGAAAGGTGTGATGACCCATCGCTGCGCCCCATCTGCAGAGGCTGGCATCGGTAGTGAGGAGCACCCAATCTGAAATCCAGAAGGGGCGACCTCTGTTTCGATGAGCTGTCTGCAGTCACCATGAGAGGGAGAGCCGAACTTCTTGCAAGATGAGAATCGTTCGAGACCTTACCAGATGATACTGACCGTCCCACTAAGACAGACTCCATCATTGCAGGGGCCTGGAATGGAACTGGCCATATACCACCATGTCCGAAGGTGGACCATGGACCCCAGGACCAACATTGCTGAGTGAACTGACACTCTTTGATTGCAGAGCAATTTGCGCACCCGCAATTGTAACACAAATGGAGACAAGAGTGAGGCTAGAGTGGCCACTAAGACAGTGAGGAGGCCAGAGTGATCACTGAGACAGTGAGGAGGCCAGAGTGATCACTGAGACAGGGGGGAAGCCAGAGTGATCACTAAGACAGTGAGGAGACCAGAGTGATCACTAAGACAGGGGGGAAGCCAGAGTGATCACGGAGACAGGGAGGAGGTCAGAGTGACAGTGGCAAGAAGTCAGAGTGACAACTGAGACAGGGGGAGCGAGTGATCACTGAGACAGTGAGGAGGCCAGAGTGACAACTAAGATATGGGGGAGCCCAGAGTGACTTATGAGACAGGAGGGAGGCCAGAGTGAAAGCTGAGGTAGAGGGAGGCCAGAGTGAAAGCTGAGGTAGAGGGAGGCCAGAGTGAAAGCTGAGGTAGAGGGAGGCCAGAGTGAAAACTGAGGTAGAGGGAGGCCAGACTGAAAGCTGAGGTAGAGGGAAGCCAGACTGAAAGCTGAGGTAGAGGGAGGCCAGAGTGACGGATGATGCAGGGAGAGGCCAGAGTGAAAGATGAGACAGGGGGAGGCCAGAGTGAAAGCTGAGGTAGGAGGGAGGCCAGAGTGAAGATGAGGCAGCGGGAGGCCAGAGTGAAAGATGAGGCACGAGGGAGGCCAGAGTGAAAGATGAGGCACGAGGGAGGCCAGAGTGAAAGATGAGGCACGAGGGAGGCCAGAGTGAAAGATGAGGCACGAGGGAGGCCAGAGTGAAAGATGAGGCACGAGGGAGGCCAGAGTGAAAGATGAGGCACGAGGGAGGCCAGAGTGAAAGATGAGGCACGAGGGAGGCCAGAGTGAAAGATGAGGCACGAGGGAGGCCAGAGTGAAAGATGAGGCACGAGGGAGGCCAGAGTGAAAGATGAGGCACGAGGGAGGCCAGAGTGAAAGATGAGGCACGAGGGAGGCCAGAGTGACAGATGAGGCAGGGGGAGGCCATAGTGACAGATGAAGCAGGGGGAGGTCATAGTGGTAGGTGAGATAGGAAGCAGGCCAAATCCAAAATCCGAGTTACTGTGGTCAGAATCAGGGTAACAGCTGAAAGATAGAACACAGGAATAAATAGGTTCTCCTAGGTAAACTCACATGGAAGGATATTTTTGTAGCGGTTTTTGCTTTTGTTTTCTGGTCTTTGACCCTCTTTCCTATCGTATAGGTTGGTTTCCTGTTTCTGTAGAGCCTGTAGGGAAGAAAGACATAGGTATCATGTTGGTTATATTACGTAATGTATTCCCCACAGAAACTAAAGCCTGTGTATTTAAGGCACAAGATACGTTTTTGTGGGTACATAAAAAGGAAGCGTCAGCACTGCCCATTGTCCACCCATGGCATTCCATCCACACACAACAGCAATGTCAGCACTTAGAGAACAGCAATGTCACAGACTAGACGGACAGAGGTCAGGCAACAGGCAGAGAACGGGAGAAAACGTGATGAGACAGATGGTGAGGACAGTACATACAGATTGGCACAACTGGACGGCAGGTGATTGCACAGATAAAAAAGACAATGACTGATCGACACACTGAAGGGTCCACTGGTAGAAGAGACATCGTCCAAAGATACTGAAAAACCTACGGCCACATATGACCACAAATTAAATTTAAATTCCTTCTTGATCCCTCCCACTCCAAATGCAAACGAAAATGTCCTGCCGAGCTGTAAAACTCCCTGTGCGCTGTAATTTACCCTGATCTCATTGGTTTGCAGAGGGTGCAGTGGGCAGCCAATGGTATTGCAACTAAAACCTATAGACCATGACACCCTACAGTACATTTGTAGGTTATAAACATGTGCTGGTGAGCCAAATAGTGTTAAGAACATTTTTATAATACAGTAGTGTCTCTTGAGGTCGTATGGGACCTCGTCCATCCTCTAGGCGAGTAGATGAATAGCACTGTGTTTGATTGAGTTGACCTGCCATATGCTCAGTACAGTATACTAGTACAATTGTAGTAATAACTAGCTGATGCCCGCCTCTTCGCCTGTCATGGGAGTGGCACACGCGACCGGCAACGCTGTACAGACTGGTGGCAGTAACACCTTTACCCACCGCTGACACCAATGTCACTGTGTGCCCTAGTCACATACTGCTATGTAGCCTCTCCTATTCTAGTGACAGCGGGCACAGAGCACCTCTCCTCCCACCCCTTACCAGCCATGTGCATGTAAATCGGTTCAGTCGTTTTTGTGCCAACTTGGAGCCAACAGACAGACACAACGGTCTTCTAATATCAGTATAGATATATGTTTAACATTCAGAATCCTCACCCGTAAAACACGCTGCGTACCCTGCGACAGAATGAAGAAAAAAAAAACATTTGTGAAACTTACATCAAACTCTTCCCAGAATCCGGCCTTTGCGGTTTCCTCCTTCTCTGACTTTTTGTCCAGTTCTTTCATGCGACTCTCTATGTCGGCAGCATTGACTCTCGTGGAGTAATAGGGCTGTGGGGAGGCAGAAGCAGTGAGAGGAAGACAGAAAGGGGACATCCGGGACTGGAACTGTGAAAATTGTCCTCAGCGATAATTAGGGGGCTGTTTTCTTCCATTTGAAGCTTTAGGCAAAAATAACCAACGGGAACAAAAGTAGAACGCTGGTTATCTCTGGGAGCGCAGCGGCAGCATGCTATGGTGACTAATGTGAGATGTGTGTGTGTAAATGGTACTTTATGTAACCACACTGGCTCTTTCCAACTGTCCAACTACTTCCTGCTAGGATGTAAGGGGTATATTTACTAAGGTGCAGGTTTTTAGAAGTGGCGAAGTTGCCCATAGCAACCAATCAGATTCTAGCTATAATCTTCTAGAAGGTGCTAGATAAATGATAAGTAGAATTCGATTGGTTGCTATGCCAGAGATGCCGACATTCTGGCTGCCCCTTCCGGAGGGGGCAGCCAGATCGGCAAAATCGGGGGGCGTGGCTGGCGGTTGACGGTGGAGAGTGGGGCCTGGCCATGTGATCGCATCATTTTGGCCCCACTCACGCTACACAATGCAGATAATACCGGCATTGTGAAGCAGGGGGCGTGGCCATAATGATGCGATTCGGTGTGAATAGCGTCACAGGACCCCTGCTGCCGTGGATTCTCATTTAATTGTGGGGGGGGGGGCAGGAGGAGTCAGCAGCTTGCGGGAGGCTTGCCTGCCTTCCCGGGAGGCTGGGAGTGGCACCCGATTTGCGGGAGGCTCCCGACCAAATCGGGAGGGTAGGCAAGTATGTGCTATGGGCAACGACCAAGAGTCAAGTTGACATGGACAGTCATTTCCATCTAGTGATACTCTTCTAGGAGGACCAGAATTCACGCACTGAACCTGCTGTGTAGTTTTGGATAATGAGAGGTCTCAGGCAGTGTCCAAATGGCTTGAAAAGAGGCACCAGCAGGTCCATTTCACCAAACCGGCCTCCTCGACGGACCCTTTGTAAGCTACTGAGGCAAAAGGAATCATGGAGCACAGGTTGCAACAAAAGAGCACTGAGGACTGACAGCTGGGTATACACTATGGGGCACTAGGTACAATACAGGAACCTGGACAGGTGAAGGGGGGTTGAGCACAGATACTCACTCACCTTTTTCAAGTACACGCGAGCTCCAGACACCTCCTCAATATGTTTCTTTTTGTACATCTCAATTAGATCTGTAAGTGTATCGAACTTGACATCCCCCAAAGTGTACTTATCACCCTGTGGAGATAGGTGACCAGTGTGTTACCCATTGTTCAGCATCACCGGGAGACATTTGGGGCTCTGTTGCACTTGCACAATTAGTGAACATTCACAAGGACTTGCTAGGGACCTATGCCAAGGACACATTTTTGTATTGTACTAATCCTATAAACTACCGTATAGACTGTAGGATCATTATAAAAGCATTTTTTTTTTAAATGCTTTTGTAAAGCAACAGCTCTCATCTTGTAGAGGTCGACTTCTGACTACAATGACGGCGTAGCGAGGGCAGACGTAATCTGGAAGATCAGTGCGAGAGCCAAATGTCTGCATATTATCTAATACCGATGTACTGTACATGGGCAGATTGGGCAATGGGCAATACTGTTTGATGTTCCAGTTGAGACTTGAGAGGCAGGATTGTCGCATTTCTGACCATTGTAACCTGACGTCAGCTCTGTATTGGTCTAAATTGGGAAAATCTATTGAAAAGGCTTCTAAATATGTGCCATCTAATCAAAAATAATTGTAGAATTTTGATTAACCAGATTTCGGGGTTGATTCTAAGTCAGATGCAGTCGCAGCCGTCCTTTCGTCTTTTGCCGCAAGTGCGACTTTATGCTAATGATGCTACGGTCCTAAAGTCCTTCTCTTGTTTAGTGCATGCGTCCTGATTCAGCAGCGAGCGGAACTGCAAAGCTGCACGCAGGCTATAGATATATGATGTATGCACACAGGCTATAGATATATGATGTATGCACGCAGGATATGGATATATGATGTATGCACGCAGGCTGTAAATATATGATGTATGCACGCAGGATATAGATATATGATGTATGCACGCAGGCTATAGATATATGATGTATGCACGCAGGCTATAGATATATGATGTATGCACACAGGATATAGATATATGATGTATGCACGCAGGCTATAGATATATGATGTATGCACGCAGGCTTTAGATATATGATATATGCATGCAGGATATAGACATATGATGTATGCACGCAGGCTATAGATATATGATGTATGCACGCAGGATATAGATATATGATGTATGCACGCAGGCTATAGATATATGATGTATGCACGCAGGATATAGATATATGCATGCAGGCTATAGATATATGATGTATGCACACAGGCTATAGATATATGATGTATGCACGCTATAGATACATGATGTATACACACAGGCTATAGATATATGATGTATACACACAGGCTATAGATATATGATGTATGCACGCTATAGATATATGATGCATACACACAGGCTATAGATATATGATGTATGCACGCTATAGATATATGATGTATGCACGCTATAGATACATGATGTATACACACAGGCTATAGATATATGATGTAGGCATACACGCTATAGATATATGATGTAGGCATACACGCTATAGATATATGATGCATGCAGGCTATAGATGTATGATGTATGCACGCAGGCTATAGATACATGATGTATACACACAGGCTATAGATAAATGATGTACGCACGCAGGCTATAGCTATATGATGCATGCAGGCTATAGATGTATGATGTATGCACGCAGGCTATAGATATATGATGTATGCACGCAGGATATAGATATATGATGTATGCACGCAGGCTATAGATATATGATGTACGCATGCAGGCTATGGATATATGATGTATGCACGCAGGCTATATATGATGTATGCATGCATGCTATAGATGTATGATGTATGCACGCAGGCTATAGATATATGATGTACGCATGCAGGCTATAGATATATGTATGCACACAGGCAGCTTTGCAATTCCATCCTTGCAAATATGCAAATGCAGCAGGTGGTGTATGACAGTCCCTCCTCCATTTGCGATCACAACACTGCCACTAAGTGGTCGGCGCTGGCCAGCTAAGTAAGTCTTAGCTTACTAAGGCTGGCTAGCTTGCAGGGCCAGGAAACTGCGTTCATAGATGTGGCCCCAGGCCTCGCCACTCCCGAAAAATGGGGCACACACACCCCCGTTTCCCGGAATGCATGCCGTCCCGTCCATTAAATGCCTCTGCCTGTCAATCAGGCAGATGCATAGCTGGGGCTGCGTGCGATCGCACAGGACCCGTTCCTACATTCGCAGGACGGATCCTACGCACGCACAGATTCCCGATAATCGCTGACGTGCAATGCTGACTTAGCCCCTGTGTACACACAATTCAATTATCGTTATCTGTTATAGAAGTCGGCTCATCATTTAGGAAAATGTGCGAGCGCTCAGATCCGATCTGACTGCTCTGCACGGGATATTCGGCCCTGGGTGCTGTGTACACACTGGCCCTGATTCAGAGCCGGACGCAATTAGTGCTCGCTCATCCAGAAAATAGGGGTGGCTATTCAAATCAACCGTTCGCTCTTTGCGGTCTGTTCACGCCTCTAGGTCTGAACGAGCGAACAAAACTTGCGGTCGTTTTTTGAAAAAATACGCCTCCTGGCCGCTCACATCCTACGTCATGTCCGCTATTTATTAGATTAATCGAGTACATCGACCAGGGTATGAACTGCTCGCTATTCTTGGGGTTGGTTTTTGCTACCACAATTTTGCGAGCAGTTCTGGCTATAAAATAACCAAGTGACGTGGTCAATGACGCTGCTGGATTAATTATGCACACCCATAAAACGCCCGTTTTGACCTTTAAGCACGCCTGCGTTCGGATCTCCACTCCCCGTTTTCAAGCACCTTCCCCCGTTACCACCCACATACGCCTCATACTGTCACTCAAATTATCAGGCATTCGCTATTTTGCGAGCACATGAATTTCGACCGCACTGACTGGTTCGCACATGCGTATAACGATCCGTACGCATGTGCAGTTGGGCAAACATCGCTAGGAGCGGCCGCTTACGAGCGGCTCTGAATCAGGCCCACTGTGAGAGGATTGGACCGGCCCAGCCAGGAATGGACTGATTGGCAGATTATTGCACAGTGTGCAGCCCACTTAAGAGTAGAGATGTGCGCTGTCCCCCGTGTTTTGGTTTTGAACCTGGATTTATCTTTGTGTTTTGGTTTGGGATTTAAAAAAAAAAAATGATTAAAATTAATTTGATAAAAAGTTTTTAAAAACAACTAAAACCAGGTTCTAAAATCCGAATTCCGAACCGCTGGAAGATCAGAACCGCGACTCGGATTTATCCGGATCTCCCCAGGAGATTAGAACCGCGACTCAGATCTGTCTGGATTCACGAAATTCGGGTGGATTTGGATTTCTGGAGAACCGAACCGCACATCTCTATTGAAGAGTGACGGAAAGATCTTTCCTTTGATCCATGTGCACGCTGAAGGATCAAATGGCCCATTTCTGAGCTGGACGCAGCGACGATGTTGGACGCAGTGGTACAATGTTCCGATGGTGCCACCAATGGTGGCATCTAAGGACGCAGCAGGCGGTATTACTGCGCATACAGATGCTGACAGTGGGCGTCTCAGCCCTTGCACATTCAGGCGCACGGAGGTACACAAGGGAAGGACTTTGGAGCGGAATTTGCATAAAGTCGCAGTCGGGCGACCACCGACAGACATAGCTGCGGGCACTACTGAGGCCACCCCTGAATCAGGCCCCTAGTGTATTACTGGCAGATGGAATGAAGGACCTGGGACTGTACCTCACAGGTGATCTTAATGTGGGTGACTCGCAGTTTGTCTCCTTTCAGATCATTGGTCAGAACGGAGATGACAAAATCTCCCGGTTTACTGCGACTTTCTCTGACCAGGAAAGTCCACGGCTCCCCGTTCTGTTGCAACAACTTCTCCGAGTCCACGCCAGAGAGATAACCGTGGTACCATCTGTGAAGAGATATAATTATAGACATATATATCAGTAAATATACCTTCCATGGTCCCTGCATCACTCCCCATTTCTTTATTCATAGTGCAAAGTTCAGATCTTAGTTCACCATTCATGTTACGGTCACCTCCCAGCTGTGCCTCATGTTTCATGCAGTGCCTCATGGCTCTGCTATAGTGTTATAGCACGATGGCAGAATGGTTAGCATTAGCATTTTTGAGGTCATGATTTTCATCGAAAAGGGAGTTTGTATGTTCTTCCCGTGTTTGCACGGGTTTTCCCCGGGGGCTCCGGTTTCCTTCCACAATCCAAAAACATACTGGTTGCTTAATTGGCTTCTGACCAAATGAACCCTGGTGTGTGTGTAACTGAGAACGCTTGTATGGTAGGGAACTTAGACGGGGGCAGTGACTGATATGAATGCCAACTTCTGTACTGTACTGTGTAATATGGTAATGCTGTATTAATAAATACGATTATAAATAGAAAAATAATAATGATAAGAGACTTCTCTACACTCATCTCACACACTTTCTTCACTCACACAACTTATTGGACCCATGTCAGTCAGGCTTTCGTCCCCAACACTCCATAGAGACAGCACTGACTGAGTTAGTGAATGATTGATCACTGCTAAGTGTAAAGGCCATTACTCACTTCTAGTTCTCCTGGATGTCTCTGCGGCATCTGAAACCACTGAACACTCTATTCTCATATAAACACTACAATCCCTAGGTCTTCAGGATCACAGTCATCCTGCTTATCTAATCGCTCTATGGGCCTGATTCAGACCCGGTTGCGAGCGCTGTGCGCTCGCAACCGGGTCGATGGTGGGCTAGTGCGCATGCGCGAGACCCGGATAGCGACGGGCACTCCGTCGCTCCGGGTCTCGCAACAAAATTGGGCGAGCTGTCGATGTTGAGTGACAGCTCGCCCCCTTTGGTGGGCGGGCCGGGGGAGTGGCTGCCCAAACGTAGGCGTTCCCATGTGAACGCCTCCGTTTGGGGACGGCCCCCACTGACATCACGAGTGATGTCAGTGGGAGAGATTTCGGCTCTGTTAGAGACGAAATCTCTCTGGGGCTTGCGGCAACGAGACCCTACCACAAGGATCTCGTCGCCAGCCCGATGGTCGCGATGGTCACCCACAGCTATGCGAGCGGCCAGGAGGCCGTTCTAAAAAAAAAAAAGCCTGGCCCTGATTCAGAGCGAGCGCTCTGTCAGAGCGTCCGGCTCTGAATCAGGGCCTACATGTATACCTCCCAAAAATTCAGAGGAAGGACATTGTGCCAGTGTTTTCGGTGTGTGCACAAACAGGACCATGCAGCACCCCCCCCCCCCCCCAATTGCGCATAATCTTATTATGGGGGGAGTGTGATTGCACAGTATGCCCACACTGCATTAGTCTCCCGACTGGTCTTCCCCATATCAGACTTTCACCCCTACAAACTATCCTGCATGCAGCGGCTAGGCTGATCTTCCTCGCAAAATGTTCTTCTGCTTCCCCGCTGTCCATCCTTACATTAATTGCCTATATTTGACCTAATTCTATGTATAATAGCTAAAAAATAAAATCATGACTTTGGTTATTGCTCAATTCTAAGGTGCAAACAATCGGATGAGAATATGAGACCTATTTATCAATTCAAATTTACAGGATATACCATTTTTGTGGTGCACCCGCGATTATTAAATGTCCCCTGAATGTATGTACGGGGGGATGTAGTCTGCACCCCGGCGCACACAATGCCGGTGGCCACAATCCCGACAGCAGTCAGAATCCCGGCTCCAGAATCCCAACGGCTGCGATCACAACGTTGGGTATTAGGGTTAGGCTTAGGGGTGGCCGCGTGAGAGGGATAGTTCGCATTCGCAGTACAAAAACAATCGATCGTCTCCGTAGACTTCGCCATTGCCTGAATCAGGCCCTAAGCTATGAATGAATTACTGATTGAGTGTGAAAATGATATAGAATATATGAGATATTTTCTCTGAAAGTTTTAAAATTCTAAGGTAACATTGACTGTTATTTATGTATTGCCAGGGCTGACACGAGGCAGTAATTCCAGGCCTTTTGCAAAAATACTCATGAATCCTCCTTCTGCAAATATATTGTGCATAAAATAATAAACTAATACTTTATAATAATTGACTAGTATAAGTATCACATTTCCTAATAGTTTATTTTTACATGTATTTATTTTTATTTGGTTTTGTTAACATCAGTCAGTAAAGTAATTAAGAAATAACAGCAAAACTGAATCATAGATCTCAAATGAATAAATCCTGTTGTTGTCCACTAGGTGGCGCTTGGTGAGAATGTCACTTGGAACTAGAGGAAACTAATACAGTGATGTGGTAAATGTCCTGATAAGCTGCATGTAAAGTACACACAACAGATCACAATACATCTGTTAAACAAATAAAAGGCTAAATATAGCACTGAAAGATTACAGGCTCACAGGCTTATATCCTGAGCAGATATCATCAAGTGGTGATGTGGTTACCAAAACATGTACATGCATGCATCCTACAGGGCCGAAACTAGGATATCTGTCACCCGGTGCAAGGCAGCAATTTTGCGCCCCCCTCCCTTCCCGTACCTGGATTTTGTCCTTGCTCCTCCATAAGGCAGTGCATTATTCAGACGTCCCTGGTATAGTGACTAACATTATTCCATACACCATAATGCCCATTACACATTATGCCACACACTGTAATGCCCATTACCAAAGTGCCACTTACATATTTGCCCAACACCATTTTATGCCCCACAGTAATGCTTCTAATTACTTTAAAATTACCTGCTCGTTGCCATGGGGTTTCATGCTCATTGCCAGGGGGTTTCATGCTTGTTGTCAGGGGATTTATGCTCATTGCCAGGGGGTTTCATGCTTGTTGTCAGGGGTTCCATGCTCGTTGCCATGGGGTTCCATGCTCGTTGCCATGGGGGTTCCATGCTCGTTGCCATGGGGGTTCCATGCTCGTTGCCATGGGGGTTCCATGCTCGTTGCCATGGGGGTTTATGCTCAGCCAGGGGGGTTTATGCTCGTTGCCAGGGGGGTTTGAAGGGAGAAGATGCAGCTGTCAGCATCCTCTCCCTGCAGCGCCAGCGTTCCCGGCACTTCCGGGAACGCTGTGTGCATTGCGCTCTGCTAACAGACACTAGAGGTCCAGTAGGACCTCTAGCATCTGTCTCTTCCTTGGCGGCGGCCATTTTTTGATGGCCGTTTTCAGCAGAGTCCATGCGGACGGCTTGTCCGCATGGAATCTGCTGAAAACGGCCATCCAAAAATGGCCGCCGCCAAGAAAGAGACAGACACTACAGGTCCAGTAAGGACCTCTAGCATTAGTCTCCTCTTCGGCGGCGGCCATTTTCAGATGGCAGAGTTTGCTTTTTCACCCCCCCGCAATCCCCTCCCGGTGCACGTGCACCTCTAGCCCCCCCCTAGTTGCGGCCCTGCATCCTATATGATATCTGTGATCCGCAGTGCACACTATTATTATTATTATTAGGATTTGGTGAATTACGTTTCCTTGTTGATGTACTGGTAAAACTCTGGCCCCTAATAGAGCAATAGGATGCTAATTCCTAGGACTCATGATAACTATTATTATTAAGTGTAAGACCCATAGGAAGCCTTATGGTTAAAGTCCTGTCATAATAGCACAGGTGATTCAATTAAGAGCCAGGCCAAGTTTTCCACTAGCTTGTTAACGAAGTTAGGAAATGCTAAGCAGATTTGTCTGGGGTAGAGCCCATCTACATGTACATTCAGCTATGGTGACTTTGGTGTCTATTCATCACTATATAATTATACAGTAAATGGTGATAATTATGTTTTGAACTCGCTGCGTTTTTCGGAATTGTGATATTTTCCCTATAATCCTAACTGTCTCCGCTCCCAGCCTCTGCCTCCCTACTCTACCTGAGCTTTCCTGCCCGCAGCCTCTGCCTCCCTTCTCTCCCCTGCCCGCAGCCTCTGCCTCCCTTCTGTCCCCTACCCGCAGCCTCTGCCTCCCTTCTCTCCCCTACCCGCAGCCTCTGCCTCCCTTCTCTCCCCTACCTGCAGCCTCTGCCTCCCTTCTCTCCCCTACCCGCAGCCTCTGCCTCCCTTCTCTCCCCTACCCGCAGCTTCTGCCTCCCTTCTCTACCTCAGCTCCCCTGCCCGCAGCCTCTGCCTCCCTTCTCTCCCCTGCCCGCTTCTCTTCGCCATGACTCCCCCTCACCACCTCCCGTGTCTCCCCTCTCCCCCGGTGTCTCCTCTCCGAGGGCAGCGATCAGCCCCCCCCTCCCCGAAGCTTCTGATGAGAGCCGCCACCGGTGCTAAAGAAGGAGCAGTGACAGGGATCTGTCAGAGGTAAGTAAAATAGCCTGGGGTATTGTGGAGGGGAGGAGGGAGGGAGATGTAGCAGACAGACCCAGAAGGCAGTGGGGATAGAGCAGAGAGGGATCTAAAAAGATCCCTCCTTGCACTTGTGAATGCTTTCAGGGGCCTGTAAGCCATCTTAGGGTGGCGTACAGTTACACAGTCAAGTTCCGAAAAAAAATGCTTTTTCGGAGCTTGATGAATGACACAATTTCCATATCTCCTGTGTTACAGGATTGATGAATGGGTCTGACACTTAATTTATACAAAAGTAGGTGAAAATTTTAATTTTCATCTGCTTTTGTATAAATTAAGTGATGATGAATAGAGCCCTTTGTCACCAAGACATGTACTGTAGATGTGCAGCCCTATGTCTGTGTTTGCAGCTATAAGAAGCAAACACCGTACTGGGTAAAACAAAGAGTAGTCAAACCGGGAGGCAATCGGGAAGCCGACTGCCTAAATACCGGCAGCCGGCTTCCCGACTGTCTTATCCCGGCAAGGGTGAAATGCCGGGCGTCTAGATGTAGACGCCCGCATTTCCCAGACGCCGGGAGACCGGCATCACGATCGTAGTGATGCCGGGCGCCACGAGCGGACAGCCGTGGGGGGGGGTTAGGTTTAGGGCTCCCGGGGGGGACTTAGGGTTAGGCACCCCCGGGGAAGGCAGCGGGGAAGGGGGTGGTTAGGGTTAGGCACTTAGAGGGGGGATTAGGATTAGGCACTTGGGGGGGAAGTTAGGGTTAGGCACCCCTAAGGAGGGTTAGGTTAGTGGATACTTACCTATCCACGATCGGGATTTCCAGCGCTGTCGGGCTTCCGCTGCGTCGCACTCTGCTCCTGTCGGGCTGCCGCTGACGGGAATCGAACCATGCGGCCGGCGGTATTTCAGACCAATTCCGTCAAACCAAAGTGTATTCAATATGGCCTGCAGGTGTGATTAGATATAGCCAGACAAGTCATATTTGAGTTGCCTTATGACATAACATTGACATCTCAATGATAGCTGGAGGCTTGGAAAATCATACACACACAGCTGAAATCAACATAGAGCTTAGGTGCGGTTTTCTAACCAATCAGACGTATCGTTTCCAAGCTATGGAACATCTCCACAATCCCACATCGCAAACGCATGAAATATACAGTCATATAATAGATAAAATAAGGATAATTACAGATATTTTTGGCTGATCCTTCCACGGGGACGTTATGGAGAAATATTTGGTTTTAAGTTAAAAGGGACTTCTGGGAGGGTCACAGATTTGATCGGCTGGTCAGCCACTCAGCAAACACTTGGTTATGACATCACAAGGGGGTGCACATGGTATAAAAATGTATTGGATTTCTTTCTTCTGCGGGCTCGATTCAGACCCGTTCGCTGGATGCGTATGCGTAAGTGACAGCAAGGCAGGCGATCGCACGGCAAGCCATAAGCACGCCCACTATGTCTTGGCGTGCGATCGCTGTGTATGCAGATGCCCACCAGCCTGTCTTAAGATGCCCACTTGCGCACGTCATCTCCAGGATGTGTATGCAACCATCGGAAGGGAACGGAACGCTTGTGGTTGACCATACCCTACCGCAAGCACTGCGAGCGCTTCAGTGTAAAATTCAGCTAGGTGACGTGTACTATAACGCTCTGTCTTAATTATGCACGCCTCTGAAACGGCGTAGAGACGCTCAGGCACGCCTGCGTTCGCACCTCCACTCTCCTGTTTTCAAAGACCAACCCCTGTCACCACCCACAAACGGCTTCTCCTGTCACTCACTTAGCTGGGCAGTCTATGCCCAGCGAGCGAACGTTTCCCGATCGCTGGGACTGGTTCGCGCACGCATATGCGTACGCATGCGCACAATGCAAACATCGGCAGTCTGCGTGCGAACGCTTCCTAGCGGGCGGGTCTGAATGGGACCCTGAGTTAAAACTGAGGGATGAATGTCGCAGTAAATTTTAACCTGCATTTCTTCCGATCATTGCGGACAGATTTCTACGTGTTATCTGTAAGTTCACATTTTCATTCGTAAATTGCTATACACGTATGTACCTTTGTAAGCCTTTCCTTTGTGACATATTTATAGTATAACTAAACATTGTACCCCCTTTTGTAAATAAAGTGTTACTTATTAGTTTATTTCATATACGATCCAAAACCCAGTATTTGAAGAGATCATAAGACGGCTAGGGCTACGCTCTATTGTTAATTGCTAGAAGCAGGTGGCGGACAAATGAATGGGGTGGAAGTCTGAGACACCGAGCCCGTGCAATTGTGTTACTGACGTAAGGGACCAATGGCCCCGTTTGTGAGCAAGTTCCATCGGTGGTGGCAGTAAAATAAGCAAAGTATTGGAATTACGGCGCACTGACAAAAGCAGAGTTGCACCCACAGTTAGGGATGGATACTTACTGAGGTCCCTGACAATTATTATTATTAGAATTATCCCGAGCGCAGGCATCCTGTACCCAGCCCCAAGCGCATGTACTACTGCTGTTGTCTCCGAGAATACGGCCGAGCTGTGCCTGTATATGCCTAGCTCTGCAAACTAAGCAAGAGGTGCCTTTTCCTGGTCACGTATATTACCCTAGTGATTTATATGCAAATTATGTCAAACTCAGCAGGAGCCCCTCAAAGTGCAAAAAGAAACTTTTGATTCTGAACTACCGTAATGTAACAATGCTGCTTATATTCTGCATACACGGATAAAACCACAGTACATTCATTTTGAATGCTGGGTGCACTTCGTTGACAGTTGAGGTTTATTGCAGTCGACCATGTAATATTATTAGGATTCTGATAACTGATGCACATAAATGCTGCTGTCCCATGCTCTCACCTGCCGGTACTCACTGATAAAAGTTTTGTCCAGGGTGTGTGTATATATATATATATATATATATATATATATATATATATATATATGTATATATATCAGCTTGTAACCACTTTTGCTCATAGAATAAAAGCACTGCTTCTTTCTATCGGAAGCATCCATGTGATAAGCGTTGCACCTGGTATGGTACCGATCTGTGTGCAATACGAGGTTAGCATTTGCACAATAGAGCTGTGTGGTTAAGTTGTGAGAAGTCACATGATGGAAAATTCAGTGACAAATTATTTCAAAACAGAACGAGAATTTTCCAACCACAAAAAGGAAGCGCGGAGAGACACAGAAGTGTGTGGTAGGGGTGGGGGGCATGAGACGGCTAGGGGGGGACACAGAAGGGTGTGGTAGGGGTGGGGGGCATGAGACGGCTAGGAGGAGATACAGAAGTGTGTGGTAGGGGTGGGGGGCATGAGACGGCTAGGGAGGGACTCAGAAGTGTGTGGTAGGGGTGGGGGGCATGATACGGCTAGGGGGGGAAACAGAAGTGTGTGGTAGGGGTGGGGGGGCATGATACGGCTAGGGAGAGACACAGAAGTGTGTGGTAGGGGTGGGGGGCATGATACGGCTAGGGGGGGACACAGAAGTGTGTGGTAGGGGTGGGGGGGCATGATACGGCTAGGGAGAGACACAGAAGTGTGTGGTAGGGGTGGGGGGGCATGATACGGCTAGGGAGAGACACAGAAGTGTGTGGTAGGGGTGGGGGGCATGATACGGCTAGGGAGGGACACAGAAGTGTGTGGTAGGGGTGGGGGGCATGATACGGCTGGGGAGGGACACAGAAGTGTGTGGTAGGGGTGGGGGGGCATGATATGGCTAGGGGGGGACACAGAAGTGTGTGGTAGGGGTGGGGGGCATGATACGGCTGGGGAAAGACACAGAAGTGTGTGGTAGGGGTGGGGGGCATGATACGGCTAGGGATGGACACAGAAGTGTGTGGTAGGGGTGGGGGGCATGATACGGCTGGGGAGGGACACAGAAGTGTGTGGTAGGGGTGGGGGGCATGATACGGCTGGGGAGGGACACAGAAGTGTGTGGTAGGGGTGGGGGGGCATGATATGGCTAGGGGGGGACACAGAAGTGTGTGGTAGGGGTGGGGGGCATGATACGGCTAGGGGGGGGACAAAGAAGTGTGTGGTAGGGGTGGGGGGCATGATACGGCTGGGGAGGGACACAGAAGTGTGTGGTAGGGGTGGGGGGCATGATACGGCTAGGGATGGACACAGAAGTGTGTGGTAGGGGTGGGGGGCATGATACGGCTGGGGAGGGACACAGAAGTGTGTGGTAGGGGTGGGGGGCATGATATGGCTAGGGAGAGACACAGAAGTGTGTGGTAGGGGTGGGGGGCATGATACGGCTAGGGATGGACACAGAAGTGTGTGGTAGGGGTGGGGGGCATGATACGGCTGGGGAGGGACACAGAAGTGTGTGGTAGGGGTGGGGGGCATGAGACGGCTAGGGAGAGACACAGAAGTGTGTGGTAGGGGTGGGGGGCATGATACGGCTGAGGAGGGACATAGAAATGTATGGTAGGGGGCATGACAGGGCTGGGAGGGACATGAAGGGGAGACTGAGACTCGGGGTAATGCAGTGACAAGTGATACATGTGATATACACTAAGGGCTCGATGTAGTAAACATCTGAAGCATTACAGCCGGGGGAAGACGTTATATCTCCTGGGCTATAGAAGAGGAAACGGCTGTGAAGTCGCCGATGTCACTGAGTTTTCTGTTCTCCTCTCTCAGTGATGCGGCCGCTGTAGGTCTCAATGGGGAGAGAGCAGTTATGTAATCTATGGAGAAGAGAAAATGTTCTCTTCTCCAAACGTCTCTCCTAAAGATAACAACACTGTGTCTATATGGTGCTATGGTAGGAGAAAGCACAGGCACATACAATTCAATGTACAGGCAGTTATATATATATATATATATATATACACATACACAGTTTACACACACACACAATTCAATGTACAGGCAGTTATACATGTGTATATATAGTAAGCTTGCGAGCAGGGCCTTCCTACCTATATATCTGTCTGTTATTACCCTGTATTGTTCTATTAATGTTTACAATTGTAAAGCGCAACGGAATATGCTGCGCTATATAAGAAACTGTTAATAAATAAAATAATATATATATTTATATACACACACAGACACACACACAATTCAATGTACAGGCAGTTAAAAAAGATCTTCATAAAAAGAAATAGGAAATAATAAAAAGGATTTTTAAGTTTAATATATATATATATATATATATATATATATATACACACAATTATATATATATTGATAGCAACAGTTTCGTGCATTTGGAGAGTTGCCATTTGGACAAATGGAAATGAAATGTCCCGTACTCACAGTTTGTAGGCGTAAGGTGGAGATTTTCTGAGAAAAATTACCCCCAGGGTCTTATAAGCGACAGCACTGAAAAAGCTAGAGGGGTTCTGAGACAAGAACTACTGAAATATAACACAAAGGGAAAGATATTTGATGAAGATTCCTTCTTGTTCCATTTGTCATTAAATATAACAGGAGAGAGAGAGACATTAAGAGTGTACTTAAGAGACACTGGGGGGGGCGTTATCTTTAGACCCAGTTTTAGGAGGGGTTATTTCGAAAGAACCCCAAATTATTTTTATAAAGGCGAACTCTCTTAAACAAACGCTAGCACTAAGTATGCTCCGTCCCATTAAAGAGGAAAAAGGTTGGATGGATGGGATTAAAGGCTTTTTTCCCCTTGTTCTCATTGTAAAGTCTGCAAGCAAGGAGAGCAATATATTTTGCAATTCTGATGGTTCTGAGACTCATAAAATGACTATATTAACGAATTGCTGCTCCACATTGATAGAATGTGGGTGTGGCATGAAGTACATAGGAAATACTTAAGCTGGCTAAACATCTAAAGATTATCTGTCCAACCAGCCAACTAGTTGATTGGTTGGAATGAAAATCTGGTAAGGAATACAGGGCCTGATTCAGACCCACTCGCGAGCGGCTGTCCGCTCGCAAGTGGGTCGATGTTATGCACTGAGCATGCGCACGACGGAGGGAGCTCCGTCGTGCGCATGCGCCAGACGCGACGAGCGAAGGAAAGTCCTTCGCTCGTTGTGTCCGATCAAAGGGGGCGTGCTGTCAATGTTGATTGACAGCACGCCCCCTTTGGTGGGCGTGCCGGGGGCGTGCCTCCCTGACGGGGGCGTTCCCACGGGAACGCCTCCCGTCAGAAGCCGGCCCACTGACATCACTAGTGATGTCAGTGGGAGTGATTTTGGCTCTGATAGAGCCAAAATCACTCCGGAGCTTGCGGTTGAAAACCTCAACCGCAGGCTCCGGCTCGCAATTTCGATGGTCTCGGCCATCGCGGCCATCACAAAGCACGCTCGTATAGCCTGTGGGTGGTGACCCACAGCTATACGAGCGTCCAGGAGGACGCTCCATGAAAATGGAGCCCGGCCCTCATTCAGAGCGTGCGCTCTGCTCAGAGCGTACGGCTCTGAATGAGGGCCACAATCAGCAATTTGCTCCCAAACACTGGAAAATGGACCAAAACGGTTGTTTGAACAAATAGTTTAGATCAAACATTTAACAAACTTGTCTGATGACCATTTTCATCTGTTTTCTGGCATTTAGGAGCAAATTGCTGATCATTATTTACTCCCATACGTTACCAGATTTTCATTCCAACCAATCAACAAGTTGGCTGGTTGGATGTAAGTTGGTCTAGTGTGTGGCCAGCTTAAGCGTCAACTAAAACTTAAGGCCCCCATACATCAGAGATTGATTGCAGCAATCGTGCAATTTGCAATCGATTGTGTATAAAAATCTTTCCCTTTTTCAATTGATTGCAGATTGCAGAATTGCCACAATCGATTGAAAAAGGGAAAGATTTTTATACACAATCGATTGCAAATTGCATGATTGCTGCAATCAATCTCTGATGTATGGGGGCCTTTTGAGTCTTGGAACATATGAGAAAAGTGATCAATAAGGTTGTGAATCATAGTGTCCCCAGGCACTTTGCTAAATGCCAGAAATCATCTTTGATGAATTTTAAGTTTAAAGGTATAGAACATGTTACACCAGATGTACGTAAGGGTGACATATTGAAAACACTGGCAAGAAGAGAAACCTGGTGGATACATAAATTAAAAACGATGACACCTTGCGGCTTGGATGAAACTTGCGATATTGTTCCATTTTTAGCAGCCTGAAGGGCTTGATGGATATTTTGCTTTTTTCATTTATGTTTTTTTCATTCCTTTCTCTAGTTGAGGGGGCCTATACGGTTGACACTCAATAGTTGTTGGATGGAGACATCTCTGTTGGGTTGTTAGTATGGTATGGTATCTTTTTGACTATGTATATTTATGATGAGATTTTTTTTAAATAAATTAATTAAATATATTATTTCAATTCCTGTAAGATGAATGAAATATTGTATTGCTACCCAGTATGCGATTACTGTATTTTTATGCTATACATAATATTGTAGTATTATATTATATGTTCTATAAATATATATACGCTAAACATAGTGAGTTCGCGGTTCTGCGAATGTTTGGATACCTTTTATATAGACATAAATGATGGTGCACTTGGTTAAGTAATGGTCTTAAAATAAAATATAGTATTGTTATATCTTAACCTATTTTTTATGTGCGTGACCCTTGTTTTATGAGTAATCCAATTTATGGAATAGATAAGAGCTGAGTGTCACCTGGTGGATGTAGTTTATAATGGCACCAATCCGGACTTCAACAAAATGGAGGTTATGTTAGTGTATGAAGATCCACAACAAAATGGTATTTTTCTGGAACAATCAGAAACTGAATGTGTCACCAATGTATTACACTAGAAGCTGCTTGTTGTCTCTATTTTTTGTAGATTCGACCATCTATGTGAACCATAGGGATCTGAGTAATAGCTGCCACCTGTTAAAGCGCAGTGTATTTACTATCAGAGACTGCACTGTATACTTATTTACCATTTATATATGATCTCAGCACTGTTGTATTGATTATATGTATTAGCGTCACTGCTATCACTGTTTTATATATGGAGGGCAGCTTCCCCGCAACAGTCACAGATCAGGTGAGCTGTACACGGTCAGGAGTCAGGTGAGCTGTACACTGTTGCAGGGGTCAGGTGAGCTGTACACTGTTGCAGGGGTCAGGTGAGCTGTACACTGTTGCAGGGGTCAGGTGAGCTGTACACTGTCAGGGGTCAGGTGAGCTGTACACTGTCAGGGGTCAGGTGAGCTGTACACTGTCAGGGGTCAGGTGAGCTGTACACTGTCAGGGGTCAGGTGAGCTGTACACTGTCAGGGGTCAGGTGAGCTGTACACTGTCAGGGGTCAGGTGAGCTGTACACTGTCAGGGGTCGGGTGAGCTGTACACTGTCACGGATCGGGTGAGCTGTACACTGTCAGGGGTCAGGTGAGCTGTACACTGTCAGGGGTCAGGTGAGCTGTACACTGTCAGGGGTCAGGTGAGCTGTACACTGTCAGGGGTCAGGTGAGCTGTACACTGTCAGGGGTCAGGTAAGCTGTACACTGTCAGGGGTCAGGTAAGCTGTACACTGTTGCCGGGGTGAGCTGTACACTGTCAGGGGTCAGGTGAGCTGTACACTGTTGCCGGGGTGAGCTGTACACTGTTGCAGGGGTCAGTTGAGCTGTACACTGTCAGGGGTCAGTTGAGCTGTACACTGTTGCAGGGGTCAGTTGAGCTGTACACTGTTGCAGGGGTCTGGTGAGCTGTACACTGTTGCCAGGATCAGGTGAGCTGTACACTGTTGCAGGGGTCAGGTGAGCTGTACACTGTTGCAGGGGTCAGGTGAGCTGTACACTGTTGCAGGGGTCAGGTGAGCTGTACACTGTGAGGGGTCAGGTGAGCTGTACACAGTCAGGGGTCAGGTGAGCTGTACACTGTTGCAGGGGTCAGGTGAGCTGTACACTGTGAGGGGTCAGGTGAGCTGTACACTGTCAGGGGTCAGGTGAGCTGTACACTGTTGCAGGGGTCAGGTGAGCTGTACACTGTTGCAGGGGTCAGGTGAGCTGTACACTGTTGCAGGGGTCAGGTGAGCTGTACACTGTGAGGGGTCAGGTGAGCTGTACACTGTCAGGAGTCAGGTGAGCTGTACACTGTCAGGGGGTCAGGTGAGCTGTACACTGTCAGGGGGTCAGGTGAGCTGTACACTGTCAGGGGTCAGGTGAGCTGTACACTGTCAGGGGTCAGGTGAGCTGTACACTGTCAGGGGTCAGGTGAGCTGTACACTGTCAGGGGTCAGGTGAGCTGTAAACTGTCAGGGGTCAGGTGAGCTGTACACTGTCAGGGGTCAGGTGAGCTGTACACTGTCAGGGATCAGGTGAGCTGTACACTGTCCGGGTCAGGTGAGCTGTACACTGTCAGGGGTCAGGTGAGCTGTACACTGTCAGGGGTTAGGTGAGCTGTACACTGTTGCAGGAAAGCTGCCCTCCATTGGATATCTCCAGCTGAGGACAATAAGGAACATCAGGCTGGATAGACCATTCATCATTTGACCTGAAAACTGAATCTATATTGTGATAGGAGCAGCCAGTTACATTAGTAAGGACGTACTATTTGCCATCCTGACTGAGGATTGAAGTTTAGTCTGGCACATTTTGAATTACACACCCCTGAAGAAGTCATTATTCATGAAAACACGATGAGTGACTTGTTTCTGTGACAAAAACGTGAGCTCAAAGAGCTCGGCCCATTAAGGACTGACAGCGAGTTATTAACAACATCTAACCCACAACGGGCACCATAAATGTGTGATGTAAGGTTTTTATTGTTAACGAAACAGACAGAAACTGATTGATTGTCATTGGGTGTAATCTGGTTGAGGGTATTATTGTAGAAACTGAAGTGGATCCCTTCTTCGTCATCCCCTTAAAACAGGGGTGGGGAACTTTTTTTCTGCCGAGGGCCATTTTAATATATATAACATTGAGGGCCAGATGCAGGCCACGACCCCTCCGTGTGATGTCACACGGGGGCGGGGGCGCAATCGCCAGTGATTACAGCAATGCCTGGAGTATCCTGAGGATGCTCCGGGGAGCTGTAAGGGCAGCGGTGTGACCGTCTGAAGCGTCCTATGGGCGCTATAGGCGGCACTGCTGCATATATTCTGGCTGCTGTGTGCCATTCTGGGCACCCTGCTAGCCAGATGAAGTTAGCAGAAAAAAGCTCAGAGGGCCAGACCAATTGATTCCGAAGGCCTTATACGGCCCCCGGGCCTGAGGGTCCCCATCCCTGCCTTAAAAGGACATTAAAACAGAAAATATCAATGGAAAATTTTAACCTGCATAATTGGAGTTTGGCGCTCCCCAAGATCACCATTCTGGTCCATACTGGCAAAGGACCACGCTTGGGGGAGCAGCCTCTACTAAAAGTCACATTGTTATGACCACCTCCTACATTTGACGTCTGGCAGCTCATAGCCCATGAAGTACGTCACGTGCCGTGCGCTGGCTTGGTGGGTATATAAGCTGTGCGATAGACCGTCTGCACACGCATCACTCGTTGCTGTCATGGGTAAAATGGACGATTTATCTGAGTAGTAAAAAGGGATGATTATTGGCTTTCGGCCCAAGGGTGGCGTAGTTCTGAAACAGCGCAGTTTGTGAACTGTTCGCGTTCTGCTGTGGTGAAGGTGTACTGTGACTGGACATATGACACCATTGCGAAAAACCGACGTAGAAACTGCGGAGCACCATGTGCCATTGATGTGAGAGGTGAACGTCGGCTACGAAGGTGCATGAGGGCTGACCGACACACTACAGTGGAGCAGCTCACCATCATAATGAACCTGGGGGCCACCAGACGTGTGTCTAAAATGACAGTTCAGCGAACACTGCTGCATATGGGGCTCTGAAGCAAACGGATGGTCACTGCACCTATACTAACAAAGGTGCATCGGCGGAAAAGGCTTGCATTTTCACTCCTGTATCAGAATTGGACCTCCGCTGATTGGCGAAGGGTTGCCTTCTCTGACGAGTCACGTTTTCTGCTTCATCGAACGGATGGACGTTGGCGTGTCAGACGAGAAACATTGGAGTACAAACCCCCTGCAACCATTGCTGGAAGAACACAAGCTGGTGGTGGCAGCGTTATGGTCTGGGGAATGTTTTCATGGCATTCTCTGGGCCCACTCATCCATGTGGAAGGCACCCTCAACCGATTAGGTTATGAATCCATCCTTGTAGAGCACGTACACCCATACATGCTGATTGTCTTCCCTGAGACGGATGGGATCTCTCAGCAAGACAAGGCGACATGTCACACGGCTAGAAATGTCCAACAGTGGTTGGACGAGCACGACCAAGACTTCCAAGTACTTCCCTGGCCCCCTATCTCCCCGCACTTGAACCCAATTGAGCATCTGTGGGACCACCTCGATCGTTGTGTTCACTCTATGGATACTCCAGCAGCTGTGGGATGCACTGCAGTCAGCATGGCTCCAGATACCTGTGCCAACCTACCAGCCTCTTACTGAGTCACCTGAGCCCGTCTAGCTGGTGTCCGTACACACACACACACACACACACACACACACACACACACACATTTTGGGAGGTTACAGCGCCAAATAAAGCAAAATAGCTAAAATCGCCAAAGGTAATATACATAATCTCATGAACTGTGGGTGTCTACCGACTGGATCTACTGTGTGTAAACGATCCCCAGTAAATGTGGGTGTCAGCTCAATTAACAGCAATATAGCACTGGCAATTAAATTGATAGAGGGCCTGATTCAGCACGGATCGCAATTGCAACCGCGTATGCAGATCGGCCAATTGTTGCGTACTGTGCATGCGTATGCACCGGACTGCGCGTGGGTGGCGATTGCGCTGCGATTACGGACGAAGACAGGAATCCATCGCAGAGTGAGTGACAGGCCGCTAGTGTTTGGAGGTGGTGACGGGGGAGTGGTCGGAGAAATGCAGACATGCCTGTCCGTTTGAACGCTGTTGCATGGGCGCGCATACATTAGCCACTGCGATTGCCTACGCAGCCTGAGTACTCACTGCGTACGACAAGACTTGCAATTTCTGAGACAGGTCAGACCTGCTGTAACTGTGTGTGAGGGGCCGATGTTCTCAGTTGTACACGCAGGACGGCGAGGTGGTACGGTTATGTAAAAAGCAGCAGCGGGCGTCTGTATGCTGGCTGAGCGGTTGCAGCCATTAACATATTTTCACAGCTGCATTGCATGCGATTACGCAGCTGCGATCCATACTGGATTAGGCCCAGAGAGCGCCAAAAGTGCTAAGACAGCCAAATTGAATAAATATGTAAACAAGCTTAATAGCAATGGGTGGCGATAGGCTACGTAGTGTAAACAGTGTTCAATAGTGCAACGTGCATAAAGTAACAAAGGAAAGGTTACATCATCAGTGCTCCAAACAAGATGAGGAAGTAATTAACGTAAGTATTCACACAACCATGTATTAGCACAAAATCACTAAGCTAAAACTGAGACAGTTATTTCAGTAAAATATGAACACAGATTAGCACCTGCACAGTGCTCAACTAATGACATTCCACAAAAAATAATTCACAATCATCGAAAGGAGATATATTTTCAATAAATACACAAATAAATAAAAAAAATGGATAGAACAGGCTTATCTGGTTCAAGTTAAAAGCAAGTTCATGAAGGTAAGACCATGATTTATGGCCAATGTAAAAATGTTTTTACCATCGATGGGGGAGACCCAGATGGTTTCCATCCATCGATGGTAAAGCATAACCGAATTTAAATTTTTTTGGCAAGGTGTTGGGACACGGACACCCAGGAAGCCAATCCAATTAGTAATAGAGTGTGTTCACAGGGTCTTTTTCATGAAGAGTTTATTACTTGCATCATGGTATAGTTGACCAAAGACTGACCTTCTTCAAGACATGACCCACCACACCAAAGAAGAGCATATCACCCTAGTGTATCTCACCTAATATATTAGTGTCAATCTATCAATCAAGGAAACCACTTGGGATGCCACCGGAAGTGACATCATCAAACTCATCACATGGTCCATTGTGTACACTTAATATCTATATTTGGGCACAAAAATTAGATGTACGGTTGGTCCAGAAACAATGGAATGTACATTGAAAAAAAAAAAGTTATTTGTGATTACTCCCTGTACCAGACGTGGTACATAGAGCACATGTCTTAGATGCCGACAAAGGGCCAATTATTACGACACCTATTCCTCGCAGTCATCTTCAGAGTCAGAAAACAAAGACACCTTACCACATTCAGGGGTAGCAACATGGTCTTAGCGAGGAGACATTAGCAGACACAGGAGGCCGGTGGGTTGGGAGCAAATGGTTGTCCAAGAGGCAGATGAGGGTCTCCTAGGAACTGATCTTTAATTTATTAAATGTTATTCTGACCAAAGCGGAGAGCTGTCTATTATATAGGGGCTTAAGCTTTGTCCCTACGTGCAAATTCAATAACTTTGATTGATCTATTGACCTCTACCAAGCATCAAGAAGGAAATTGATTGAGTAATCGCTACGGCCCTGAATAATCAGTGAATAGATGAGGCACTTGGTAAATTTCCATCTTTTGGCCACCCAATGTGTCCCATCGATTATACCTTGCCCAAAGTCCGTAAAACGCTGGTAGACCCACCCGGACGACCAATCATATCTCCCCGCAGCTCCAGTCTCCAACAGATAGCCCAACGGCTTGTTTGTTACTTACAACCTTGTTCTGAAGGTTCTTAATAATTTACCTGATAGTTGCAACCGTGGACGTGTGCTCCCTCTTATAATATCATATCACATGTGGATGGTATAGAAGCAGATCGGCAGTCATTCATGCTAAAGTGAAGGAAAGTTCTAGAACTTTATAATTTCCTATACCAAGATGAATCTTGGCACAGGAAATGGTTATATTTATATATATATATATATATATCTATCCATATCTGCCGCGGTCCATCCTTTTTCAACAGCAGCTGCAGCCCCCATAGATTTCTATAGGGGGCTGCGAAGGGAGGCAATCGGGAAGGCGACTGCCAAAATACCGGCAGCCGGCTTCCCGACTGTCTTATCCCGGCAAGGGTGAAATGCCGGGCGTCTAAATGTAGACGCCCGCATTTCTCCGACGCCAGGAGACCGGCGCCCGGCATCACGATCGTAGTGATGCCGGGCGCCACAAGCAGACAGCCGCGGGGGGGGGGGGTTAGGTTTAGGGCTCCCGGGGGGGACTTAGGGTTAGGCACCCCCCCGGGAGACTTATGTTTAGGCAGCGGGGTAGGGGGTGGTTAAGGTTAGGCACTTAGAGGGGGGATTAGGGTTAGGCACTTGGGGGGGAAGTTAGGGTTAGGCACCCCTAAGGAGGGTTAGGGTTAGGGGGGTTAGGTTAGGTTAGTGGATCGGGATTTCCAGCGCTGTCGGAATTCCGCTGCGTCACACTCTGCTCCTGTCGGGCTGCCGCTGACGGGAATCGAACCGCCGGCCGTGTGGCTGCGAGGACGTCAGATTGACCAAACTCCGGAATGCAAAGCATCTGAAAATGCCATTAGCTTGTTGTAACATACGGGCTACATATTACAAAAATTTCCTGGGAGAATGTTCCTCCGCAACCCTCCCGGGCAATGGCCGCCGTACATGCGTGGTCAGTAGACAACGCATGCGCAGGAGTCCCGAGAGAGGAGTGGTCAGACCACTTATGGAATCACTTCACTGCGAACACCTCACAGGGACGGGATCCTATCCCTGCACGTGCCTTTTAATACATATATAAATTCCTATTGCCGCGAATAGTGATAAGAAATTATAATAATCGGTAATTGCTAAATATGCCCCTTACTGTGTCCTCCTGTATCGCCGGGACAGACCATACCGCTTGGTCTGTCCCTGCAGAGATTTCGAATAAAATAAGGTGAAATTGCATTTCCGATATCCCGGGAAAAAAACATCGATATCGGAAAAGCAATTTTGCCGATTGTATAAATAGAGCCCTATAATGTCACATTGCCAGTAACATAATACTCTGGGTGGAAATGAGCTAGTGTATATATACTGTCACACACTTCGGCCGCAGCAGTAGTATCAGTAACATGCAAATACTCAGGGCCAGATCCAAGGGTCTGAGCACCCTGTGCCAGCCCGCTACGATGCACCCTGTAATTGCGCGTGACCGGAATTGGGGGCGTGGCCTCTTACCATAGGCCACGAACCCTACGTGCCATTATTAGGAGGCGTGCCCGCAAGGCTGGGGGTACAGCCCAGCCCTCCGTCACTGGTTGGGCTTCCCCCAGCCCTCTCCCGCGCGCTACATCCACTCACACTCCTGATTTGACCACCCGCGGGCCACTTCGGCCCACTGGTGAATCAGCAGGACAATACCGCTTAAATTAGAATGTTTGGGAGGGGTGCGTCCTCTATGGGTGGTGCCCTTCTGCGACCGAACCGGTCGAACACCCCTAGAGACGGCCCTGCAAATACTGTTCTGTATCCGAGCACATTGTGCAGAATGGTACAAAGTACCAACCTGTCGTAGCAACGTCAGATTACCATGGCAAGTGTCAGGGTTCTACTAGTCCCTCCACCACAGACAATGGTGCCTGGAGAGAGAGGGAGAGGTCCAATGTGCAGCCTGCACCTTCCATATACCCCCATTTATTATTAATCGCATTTGCAATACAATCTGGGCATGACATTACTTACCATGATCGCAGTGCAATATGCAAATCATAGCGCCCGGATGTATCATCCGGCACATGCAGGGAGAGGGGCTCCGATATGTACCCAGAGGGGCTCAGATATGTGCACATGCAGGGAGAGGGGCTCCGATATGTGCCCAGAGTGCTCCCGGGGGCTGCTGCGCTTTCGCAATCACATTGACCGCACATGCACAGCCGCCATTGCCGCCGGTTAATTATGTGTCGTCTAGCCCATAGGCATTATAAACCTATAGATTGTCTATAGGCTCTATAGATTGTAAGCTTGCGAGCAGGGCCTTCCTACCTATATATCTGTCTGTTATTACCCTGTTTTATTCTATTAATGTTTCCAGTTGTAAAGTGCAACGGAATATGTTGCGCTATATAAGAAACTGTTAATAAATAAATAGGCTATAGGGGCTAACGCCATCTTCAGATGGCATTACCTGCGGTGGCCAATATCCGGAATGCATCGCATACTGGATATTGATACATTTGGCAGCATCGCATCCCCATAGAAACCTATGGGGGAGGCGGCTGCCTGCGGGAATGGAGGGATCACAGTAGGGATCACCTGCTGCGGTGCCTCCTTCATACATCCGGGGGAAACATAATATTTGTGGTTAACCCCCGTATACGGGTGTTTTCTGGATTATAGCTCAAATATTCAATGATAAATGGGCCCATTAGGCAGTACGGAGATAAGAAGATGCCAGCAACTCACAATACATACATAAAACTGCATTTTGCAGCCAACTGTATATCAGGCCCTGTCCTGCGGACACATGAGAGCCTTTGCTGAGGACAGGGTTAGGCCATGGATTCTGGGATGTGGATGGGGATTGGGTTGGGGTAGGGGTGAGGTTAGGTAACAGGAAAAAGGGATAGACTGTGGGAAAACTTTGAGAAGAGAGAGCAGTTGTTTGCAGGTGACCAAACATTTATTAAGCAGAATTGACATATTGCATTGGCTGTGCTGCAGAGCCGATGGACAGATATGTCTGCAGACCGCCCGTACACACACAGCGGCAGCCGCGGGGAGGGGGACGGGACACGCCCCCCCCGCCCGCTGGGACACGCCCCCGACAAGCCGCCGGGACCCGCAGCCAGGCACAGATGATGGCCGTTCAGTGTGTATGAACGACCATCATCTGCAGATATATCTGTATAGTGGACCTCATTCAGAGCCGCTCGTAAGCGGCAGTACGCTCGTTACGAGCGATGTTCGCCCATCTGCGCATGTGTACGGTTTTTAGTACGCATGCACGAACCAGTCAGTGCGGCCGAAAATCGTTTGTTCGCTATATAGCGAGTGCCTGCTATTTTGAGTGACAGAATGAGGCGTATGTGGGTGGTAACAGGGGAAGGTGCTTGAAAACGGGGAGTGGAGATCAGAACGCAGGCGTGCTTAAAGGTCAAAACGGGCGTTTTATGGGTGTGCATAATTAAGACAGCAGCGTCATTGACCACGTCACTTGGTTGTTTTATAGTCAGAACTGCTCGCAATATAGTGGTAGGAAAAACCAACCACAAGAATAGCGAGCAGTTCATACGCTGTTCGATGTACTTGATTAATCAAATAAATAGCGGACATGACGTATGATGCGATCGGCCAGGGGGCGTTTTTAATAAATAAACGAACGCATGTTTTGCTCGCTCGTTCAGACATGGAGGCGGCAACAGACCGCAAGGAGCGAACGGTTCATTTGAATACCCACCCCCTTTTTCTGAACGAGCGAGCGCTAATTGCGAGCGGCTCTGAATGACCCCCAGTGTGTACCCACCTTAAGTCAGTCTGCTCCTGATATCCCCCATTCCAGACTGTATGAGAGTAGGCTGCCTGCACTGTCACTTACTACTAATTTGCATAGTTATCCAGGTTATAGGCAAGGACAATCACAATCTATCACCGATCCCCTTCTTCTATCAAGACGGGTATCTACTTATATAAAAACGAGAGCACGATTATGACATTGCTGTCGTGCTCTCGTTTGTATGTCTAGTGATGTGCCTAGGCTGAACGTTCACTCGTTCAGTCCAGGCACATCCTTCATCCCCGCACATGCTGAACCTGACGAGATTGTCAGGTTGACCAGCATGTACGGGCAATGTCGGAAGCGACCAGCGGGCACGCGCATCGCTGGTCGCATCCAACCAAAACATGCCCGATGCATGCACAATTTGCAAGCGATTGCACGATAACAACGTCGTTATCGTGCAATCGCTTGGTTAAATCGCTAAGTGGATACCCCCCTTTACTGCATCACATACTAAAATTACACTTTACTTGAGTACCTCAGCAAAGTCCACCTGCAACCAAAGGCATTTGGGGTTACGTTACGCAATGCATGATTGAAATAGTCGTATGCTGCAGACAAAACTCACCAGAAACTTGCCACACAACCGTTCTCGCTGCGATACAACACGCACACCAAATGTTTCTAATGTTACACATAAGACTCGCCGAATGTAATAGGCAGCGAGTTGTAAACTCGCCATAAACGCACCATAATAACTCGCCAAACAAAAGACTGTCCTCAGGCCAGCGATATTGATGAAATCTGACATTTACGTCCTATAAGCCTGATTAAACACATCCAAAGGCTAAATAAAGCAGGTGTAATATTATTTTCAAACATAGTTGTACAATCATTCTTCATGTAAAAAGCTGTCCTTTGAGAAATGTCTGAAAAAAGGAAATTTGATGGGTTATTTTATTTTTTTAAAGTCATTTGTCAGATGTAGTGTAATGCATGTTATAAAGCTTTTATATTTCTAAGTCGACCGCAATTTTTATGTTAATTTTTAAAAATATAGTGTGTTCTATATGGTTTTTAGCAAATTAAAGAAAAAAAAAAGAGCATACACTTTAATTAAAAAAAAAAGTTATATCCTAAAAATATATATTTGTAACTCAGATTTAATTCCTGTTTTTTAATGCTCCCAAGCAACTTCACAATCCTCTCCTCTGTCCTCCTTCACTTATCTCCTTCCCAGAACTCTCAAAGTTAAATATGCACAAACAAGGCCTATAAAGGGTTAATGAGGTCAAATTGACTGGACTTCTACCTTCTCAATGCATAGAATAGTTTTTGTCAGAAATAAACCTGGAAGTTGCAGGAGATTAACATTTGTAGCTTTTTAATCACAGTTTATTGTATCCGGCGAGTTATAATTGCAAACTCACCAAAAACTCAACGCTTGTACCAGCGAGTTTAATCTTGCCTAAAACTTGCACCCTATTACATTTACCTCAATGTCTCTTTTAAGCATAAAGCTTCCTTGGCAGTTTCTACACGTGCCATGTACTCCACCTCAGTGGTGGAATGGGCAACAGTGGGTTGCTTGGGTTGCTAACTGCTTGCCCAGCTGACAGCTCTTTGTTTGAACATGTCCGCATTGTAATGCTCAGGAGGTTCCATATAAATTTCCTCAACTAGTTCTCCATTTAAGAAAGCAGAGTCAAAATCTAATTTGGAGGAGCAGTAAATCATCCATGGCAGATATGGCAATGACTAAACACAATGTACTGTACCTTCCAAAAGGTGAAATGATCTCTCTGTAGTCAATTACAGATTTATATATATGCTCTGGTGCCCTAGGCAACATTTCACCCACTGCCCCTGCTCCCTCCAGTTTATACTATGCCACAGATTAGTGACACTAATTTATAATATGCCGCACAGCAGAGCCCCAAATCATACTGTGCCTCATAACACTGCTCCCAATTCATTATATGTCATACATCTGTTCCACAAATTCATTATATGCCACACCGCTGTATCCCCAATTCACAATTATGCTACACATCAATGTCTCAAATACATAATATGCAACACATTTGCGCCCCCAAACATATGCCACACAGCTGTGCCCCAAAGTTACTATATGCCACATAGCCATGAAATATGCAAAAAAATGCCCCTAGTACATATGGCACACATATGCCCTAAATTCTTTATATGCCATACAGCTGTACCCCAATACAATATATTTATGACACACGTGTGCTCCATTATGTCAGTACCCATTACCACCCCAAATACATACACAATCACCCTAACAGCACTCATTAAACCCACACACACATACACTAGCAAGGAATCAATAAAACTACCCCTACACACACTAAACCAACCTGTCTCCAAAAATAATGTAGCCATCCTAAGAAAAGAGACTAGATTAGATTTAGTGCCTGCCGTGACCGGGAGGACTTCTATGGCTTCTTTTTAACTGCAGCTCCGCCTCCTCTGGCTGTGCACCGTGGCGACGTCACGCCGGCACCGCCCACCCGCTCTCCTGCTGCTGTGCCAGTGATGATGAGGAGCTATACGCTGACGCTCCTCCTAGGACGCCCACATATACAGTAGAAGTCAAGGTGAGCACTAACCTGTCAGGCTGCCTGTCACTGCCTTAGATCCTGGTGGACATTGCAGCCTTGGGGGAGGGGGGAAGGAAAAGGAGAAGGGGGAAGGAGAAGGGGGGCTGCACTATATAAAGTCTTTTGGTTTCATTACCCAGTTTAATGTTTTTGCATAGGATAATAATTCTAAGATATATATATTTTAAACTCCCAAATATAGTTATATAACTCCCATTAGCTATTTTGTCCACTAAATATGTTAATGCTGGTCTTTAAAAAGATATTCTAACAAGTGTGTGTGTGTGTATATATATATATATATATATATATATACACACACAGACACGCACATTGCTATATCTTTTTAAAGACCAGCATTAACATATTTAGTGGAAAAAAAAAAGGTGGAAGTAATTATATTTTCATTTATGTAACTGCGAATTTTGCCATTTTAATTTGATGGGACATATACATTATATTCAGTTATCTGCGGGCTTTACCCTCCTGCTTTAGATATCGGGTTAAGTGACCGGAAATATTCAATTCCCGTTAATCCCGCAAGCTTGCCCCAGTGTACATTTAATGCTTTTTTTTTTCCTTTGCAGAATCTTGAGCTGATAGGATAAATCTGCATTAAGTGAACACTCCGGGCTAGTTGTGGGCATACTAAGGGCAGTCATAGAATACCTCCTACCACTTATCCTGAGAGCTACAGAAATTTTTTGTGGCTAACCATGAGAAATAATTAAATCGCTCCGGGCACTTAACCCAGAAGCGCATGCACCCAGGCATTTACACAGTGCGGGAAGAATTTCTGGGGGGAGCCCATAATCTCCAGGAGTGCTGGGCACACCCCCAGAGTGACGAAACAGTGGTGTGAAGCGGACGGTGCACTTTGTGCCCCGAGTTTAAGACAGTAAATGTATGTCTCGTGGGTAACCACGCCCTTTCCTTTTCCGGGCTTGTGACTTCGGTACAGGCAAAGTCAACCAAGGGGCATCTAAATCTACCTTTGCTTACCAAAAAAATAAGGCTCGGGCCGCCCTGGGTATGATGGTGTGGTCGTGTCATCATAGCCCTCCATCCAACCCCCAACCCCCCCCACCGATATATACAATGCTGCAACCATACGCACAAGCCCAGCGGTGACATCATCCCTACGGCGCCTCACAGCAGAGGATTACACAGTGCAGGAGCGCAGTCTCTTCTAGCAATACTCTCTGCAAGTATCGAGGCGTGAGCCACCTCAGGAGGGCAAATAGCACATAAACAAAGAGCCCTGTTATTGCTTTTCCTTTGGCTTATTATGTACTATGTTATAAATAAAATAAAAAAGTACCTGGTGACAAATTAGCAGACTGGTCCTACAGATTATACAAATGGAACGCCCAGCCTAACATTAGCTTTTGTACTGTATGTTACATATATAAAACATTTAGATCAATCTTAAATTTAAAGGCTAATCTAACAAAAGGTGAAGACATTACTGAATATAGTCCTCTTACCCCTTGGACATACAGTATATTGTAAAGGTTATTTATTGATGCAATTGCCAAGGCTGGTTACTAAAAATACGACAATAACTTCCTTTTTCAAGAAACAGCCTGAGAGATGAGGAGAGTGAGGTCAAACCTCATCCTGTCTCTAAAATAGCATTACACCTATGTGTGATTAAAGAAGGCGACAAGGAGCTGATGTGAAACGCGTCTTAACTGTACGCGAACTGAGATTCATTCATCAGAGATATTAAAGGCTACAGACATAGGTGATAAGACAAAGTGGATAAGCAATGGGATAACATGAACAATTTAAAATAAAACCATGAAATCATCATCATACAATAACACAAAGTAGCATACAAAGAGAACCTGTCCTCTTCAGATCCTCCTCTCGAAACGCGCTAGTAATGTAGGAAGGTGGTGAAACTCCCAAGAGTGCATTGTACAAAAGTGTAAATGTCACATCAAGATCCAACATTTACAACCACCTATTTCAATATAATTATTCATGATTAGTCACAATATTTTTTTATAGTAAAACACCGGTAGGATTAGCCTAATTTATTGAAAGAATTAGTAAATAGAGGGAGGAGACATCATGCGCTCTCTTTATTACATGAGGCCAGGTGATAATATAAATAAGCCTCTTCCTAGAAGAATACTTCCATTAGAAGTATAAGACACAACTTTATCTCTGCCAGATGAAATCTGATGAAGAGCTCATGCGTTTTGATGGAATTTAAATGGCTGTGCACCGCAACTTAATTTTAATAATCTCTCTTTGCAAAAATAATTAGCATGAGTAAAACTAGGTGCCCCAGTCCTCTACTATGTACTTAGACAGTAGCACCCTAATTTCATTAAACTCCTTGTATCTTCCATTACTAAAGGGAGAAGTTCTATCTATCACACACGCCTCCATCTTGATCTGCAAACCCATGCACTTGGGTGAAAATCTAGTCCCACTAGCGCACATTGAGGTGCTGGTGTCCAAATATGCACTATGCACTGGGAATTTTGGCTAATGTAAATGAGGTCCAAACATTCTGTAGGTTGAATCAATATTTAGCGTACAATTTACAAATTAACGCTAATGTCCATCATGGGGCCTATTTAGTGTTACCAGCTTTTCATTTTGGAAAAAATTCCCGGACAGGAGGTCTGACAAACAACTGTATAAATTTTTCAGATCTCATGTTATTTTCTATAAACTCCAACTGCACTTTATGCCCCTAAATATGTCTCAGAGCACCCTGATGCCCTTACAAGCCAGCCGATAGCCCTCTCATGCCCCTTTATATGCCTCAAAGCCACCATTTCTCTTCAGTTCCAACCCACCCTGCATCTCTCCATCTTCAGCCCCACTTCGGTCTCTGTAGCTCCAGACCATTTGCGTCGGCCCAACCCCCATTCTGTCTCCCAAGCTCCAGCCCTTTGTGTCTCTCCACCTACAGCCCCCTTATGTCTCTCCAACTCCAGCACCCCTTGTGTCTATCCAGCTTGTGCCCCCCTTGTGTCTCTCCAGCTCCTGCTCCCCATGTCTCTCCAGCTCCTGCTCCCCATGTCTCTCCAGCTCCAACTCCTCTTCTGACTCTCCAGCTCCAGCCCCACTTCTGTCTCTCCAGCTCCAGCCCCCATCTGTCTCTCCAGCCTACCTATAATATCATATAGAAGCTCCTGCTCATCTGCCTGGCCAGCTCTGGCCTTCAGCAGAGCATTGTGGCTTGACATGATGATGTCACACATGCTGCAATGCGCCTGCAACAGAGAGGAGAAAGTGCTGGATCAGCACAGAGGGCTGGCCAGTAACATTACTGTCAGTGTGTCACCATCCAGCCCTCTGTTCTAATCCAGCCCTGCCTACCATCGGAATTCCAGACATCAACCGTTCAGGATTGGGAAGCCTCAGTACTCTGGACATCACTGCTGATTTCCGGTCTGTCCGGAGGGATCCCGGAATGTATTCTTATTCATAAAAAAAGGATTCACCCCAGCAATGTAAAAATAAATAAATAAATCACCTGCATTTATTAAAAAATGTTGCTGCGGCAGCTGATAGCAATATTACCCTGGAGTGGTGATAATAAGCCATCCATCAGTACATGCACAACTGTTGTGAGCAGGAGTGTACCTGCTCGCGCATGTACAATGGAATTCAGATTTGGACTATCACCACCCTCCAACGACTTTTACAAATATCTTCAAACTAGACGTTGGATATTCCAAGTCTGCAAATTGTCAGCCCCTACCTTTCCCTCCCTCCTACACAACTTCCAAACTCTCTCCACTGAATCATAAAAGCGGTATCTTGATGTGGTGTAAAACTTTATTATCCTCTTTGGAAGATAAGGAGTTATAGACTCAAACTAAATGGGTGCCAGAACTTCCAATCTCCCTTACTGACGAGGACTGGATTGGGTAGTTTACAAATATCTTTCAAATATCTAAATGTATAAATCATTCCGAACTTCTGTTTAAACTTATCTATGGTTTATATCATACTCCAGCTAAATTCTATTCAATTTGGCCAGATTCATCTAAATTCTGCTGGAGGAAATGTCGGTTAGACGGTACCTTGATACATATTTTTTGGTCATGTCCTGGGATACAACCACTTTGGACCGAGATTTTCGATCTGATCAAACAGGTCACCTCGGAATCCCTTCCAGGTCTCCCTGAAATACTGTAGAACTAGTTTTACATCACTTCCCCGTGATTGGACATATCTTCATCGCCACACGAGCATCTCTAGCCCAAAATTGGAAGAGACCCGACCCTCCCTTATTACCAAAACTTATCTGTATGATTCATTGTAGTTACGAAATGGAAACTGTAGGTTTTAAATAGTCTATGTCCCTCTTGTCCCCCATTGTCAGATGGTTCCCTTGGTCTCAAGTCGCGTTCCCTCAAGTTTGGCTCTCCTTTAATTGCAGTCAGTTTTCTTTCCATGACAAACGGGATCAGGGCTCCAATAGCAAATGTTTTGTATTATTCTCCATAAGGTGTATGTATTATCCTTTTACTTATATATGTACTGAAGGTATTTTCTAATTCTTTCCCCCTCCTCCTCGTTCTGTAGTTCCTTTTCTTTCTTTGAAGTTACTCTAAAAATAGTACCTTACGAATGCTGTACTGTCATTTGGGTTGTCGGATTGTTGTATGTGACATCTACTGCCACTTTCATAATACATAAAAATGTATTAAGTAAAAAATAAAAAAAAATATTCAACTTTATTTTAATAATAACACAAAACTTATTTTAACAGTACTGACCAGGGCCGGATTCAAATTTGGGAAATAGAGTTAGATAGACAAAGTATGCTGCAATGCCAGGGGTGCAATTACATACATTATTTTTGCATGCGGGGTAAATACTGGCTGCTTTTACATGTAACCCACAAATGCTGGTTTATTGTTACACTGCAAATTAGATTTCAGTTTAGTCACACCCCTCCCAAATCTAACTCTCTGCACATGTTACATCTGCCCACCCTGCAGTGGAGCATGGTGTTACCAAGGGCATCCCAACTGTCTAATCCCGATAGGGGTCTAATGACAGGCGTCGAAATCCAGACGCCTGTCATTTTACCTATGCCAGGAGCCCAACGCTCGGCATCCCGATCGAAGGTAAGCCAGGCGCCGGGCTCGGACAGCCACGGGGGTGAGGGTTAGGTTAGGGGCTCCCGGAGGGGGACAGGGTTAGGCACCCCCCCGGGAGGGTTAGGGAAGGGGGGGGTTAGGGTTAGGCACCCCCGCCCAGGAGACTTAGGTTTAGGCTGCGGGGAAGGGGGGGTTAGATTTAGGCACTTACGGGGGGGGTTAGGGTTAGGCACTTGGGGGGGAGGTTAGGGTTAGGCTCCCTTAAGGGAGGGTTAGGGTTGGGTTGGGGGGCGGGTTAGGTTAGTAAATACTAAAATACTTACCTGTCGGGATTAGAACCGCCGGTCTTCCAGCGTCGGGATTAGAACCGCCGGACGCATACCGATCCAGTTACCAAGATACACAGTTACTTTCTCTTTCTTACTCTATTCCCAATGTTTTTATTTTCTTTCATAAGAATAAAGCAAAGTATCCATTTATGCTTTTGTGCTGTTAAACACCATTGTTCTAAATGTCACAGTTGCATTAAGATCAATGCTCTGGAAAAGGTTTGTTCAGGGTACACGGAGCACTGTCAGGCCACAGGCTCACACAAATATTTGCATAGATGAAAACAAAGTACAGTATATCATCACCAGGGCGTAATGTAAATACAGTGTCTCATCCTAGCCACCCCCCTGTTATACCCTCTGGCAAATATCTATAGCAGTAGCTACATTATTATCACTCAGCAAAAGTGTTATGTGCAAAACACAAACACTAACAACGGCCCAAAACGTGAGGGGAGAGCTCAACACTCAGCAAGAAAACACAAAGAAACAAATGATGATTAATAGATAAAATAAAATCTGTTTCTTTACAGTAGGCTCTGCGGAATTATCTCTATAGATGAGGTATAGGCTGGGTGGATAAGAGCTGTACATATGCCACATACACCAAGTAACACTATACAGGAGGAAGTAGAACGCTGAAAGCGGGAAATTGTGCAAAATATCTAGAAACACGAGTTGCCGCCTGTGCTGTGTAACCAGATAGCAGAGAGAGTTGTGTGGTGACATAAGACTTTGCTGTCATAGTTTCTCATATGTAATATGTTAGCAGAAAGCGGAAAGTCTGCAGGCCTGAAAAGCAATGACTGACACTGATGATAACAAGGCAGCGTGTTGTCGATTCTAGATTGGACTTTGACAAAAATATGACTTTATATATATACTTATAGTGTGAAATTAGGTTTTGATTGCAGAATAAACAATAAAAATAAAAAACCCATTTGTCTTGCTCTTCAGCAAACAATGACTGCACTTAGTAATTATCTAAGTACATAAGAGGAAAATACTGTCATAGACAAAATAACTAAAGGAGAATAAAAGGTAATAATCCTTACACAATGTGGAGATAGTGAGTGTAATGAAAGCACAGTTGCAGTAATCTGATTACAGTACTGAGGGTAACGTCATGTGTTGCAATCTGCAGAACAGTGGATATAATTACTGTCCTTAAATAAGGTTGTGATGCAGGAATCAGTATGATTTACCACCGGCCGCATGGCCGGCGATTCTAATCCCGAAAGCGGCAGCCCGACAGAGGAGCAAATCCTAATCGTCCTTCAGGTAAGTAACACTAACCTAATTCTACCCCCTAACCCTAACCCTCCATTAGGGGTGACTAACCCTAACCTCCCCCCCAAGTGCCTAACCCTAACATCCCCTTCCCCGCAGCCTAACTCTAAGTCTCCCGGGAGAGGTGCCTAACCCTAACCTCCCTTCGGGGGTGCCTAACCCTAACTCCCCATTCCCCTAGCCTAACCCTAACCTCCCGGGGGGGTGCCTAACCCTAAGTCCCCCCCAGGAGCCCCTAACCTAAACCTCCCCCCCACAGCTGTCCGCGCCCGGCTTACCTTCGATTGGTAAGCCGGGTGTCGGGCTCCCGGCGAAGGTCTAATGACAGGTGTCAGGATCTCGACGCCTGTCATTTGACACTTGCCGGGATTAGACAGTTGGGAAGCCAGTGGTCAGCATTGTGACCGTCGGCTTCTCATGATGCAGCTCTCAGTAAAACAACATAGGTAATCCCTCCACATTTGTAAATTTATATTTTATATATTTAATGGCACTTTCTATTATTATTATCATTTATTTATATGACGCCACAAGTGTTCTGCAGCGCCTTACAAAGTACATAAACAAATAGGTGACCAGTGACTTACAGTACAATACAATACAATACAATACAGGACAAGGACATGAATAATATACATTGCTACATTAGCAACAATAACACCCACAGAACCAGCCGAGCATAAGCAACCAAGTGTTAGGTGCCCTAGTGGGGAGTAAGAAGTAGATGAAAGTAAAATAGGGAGAAGCAGAAGAGGGTAGAGGTCCCTGCTTGTAAGAGCTTACATTCTAAAAGGGAGGGACAGACAAATAGGTGTGACACAGATGGGGCAGACGGGTAGGAAGGAGCATGGAGTAGCGGGTTAGGATGAGAGCTGAAAGGCTATGAGGAAGTAGTGGGTCTTGAGAGCCTGTTTGAATGATTGTAGAGAGGTGGAGAGTCTGATGGGGAGAGGGAGAGAGTTCCAAAGGTGGAGAGCAGCACGGACAAAATCTTGGAGGCGGGAGTGGTAGGAAGTAATCAGTTGGCATGAAAGGCGGCGTGCATTTGTTGAGGGAAGAGGGCGGACAGGAGAGTGGAAGGAGATGAGATCAGGGATATAAATGGGAGAAGATTGGGTGAGGGCTTTGAAAGCGAGTGTGAGCACCTTCAATTGGGTTCTGAAAGGGAAGAGGAGCCAGTGGAGGACTTGTAGGAGAGGGGAGGCAGATGTAGAGTGTTCAGAGAGGAAGATGAGCCGAGCAGCAGCATTGAGGACAGACTGGAGAGGAGAGACATGGGATTTGGGGAGGTCAGATAATAGGAGGTTACAGTAGTCCAGTCTGGAGATGACCAGTGAATGTATGAGGGTTTTAGAGGCATCCTGGGTGAGAAAGGGTCTGATCCTGGAAATATTTTTGAGATGGAAACAACAGTACTGCGAGAGGTCATGGATATGTGGCTTGAAGGAGAGGGATGAGTCCAGGATAGCTCCAAGACAGCGCACCTTGGGACTAGATGAGATAGTTATTCTTTCAATTGATAAAGCAATGGTGGAAAGTGTGGTTATGTTGGTGGGTGGGAAAATGATCAGCTCAGTCTTAGACATATTAAGTTTAAGAAATCGCTGGGACATCCAGGAAGAGATAGCAGAGAGATAGTTGTAGATGCAAGTGAGGAGAGAGGGGGAGAGGTCAGGGGAGGAAAGGTAGATCTGAGTATCATCAGCATAGAGATGATAATGGAGGTCAAAAGAGCTGATGAGTTAACCTAGAGAGGACGTATAGAGGGAGAATAGGAGAGGTCCAAGAACAGAACCTTGGGGAACACCTACTATAAGAGGCTGTGTGGGAAGAGGAGTCATGAGAGGAAACAGATAAGGATCGGTAAGAGAGGTAGGTGGTCAGCATCACATAGACCAAGGGAGTGAAGGATTTGCAGCAGGAGAGGGTGGTCCACAGTTTCAAAAGCAGCAGAGAGGTCAAGGAGAATGAGCAGAGAGTAGTGGCCCTTGGATTTGGCAGCAAGGAGGTTCCGTGAGGGTAGTTTCAGTGGAGTGGAATGAATGGAAGCCAGACTGAAAAGGGTCAAGGAGGGAGTGAGAGGAAAGAAAAGAGGTGAAGCGGTTGTAAACAATACGCTCAAGGAGTTTGGAGGCAAAAGGGAGGAGAGAGATGGGTCGGTAATTAGAGAGAATGTTAGGGTCAAGAGTAGGTTTTTTAAGAGTGGGGGGAGACAAGGGCATGCTTGAATGCAGAAGGGACAGTGCCTGATGAGAGGGAGAGATTAAGGAGATGGGCAAGATGGAAGCAGGCAGAAGGAGAAAGGTAGCGGAGGAGACGGGAGGACCAGATGAGGACCATGATTTAGTAGTGATTGCCGGAGCAACAGAGTCACGAGCAGAAGTAAGAGAGGCATTGTATAGGGAAGCAGCTTGTTCAGGGCAGGAAAGAGAGAGGGTAGGGAAGAGAAGTGAGTCAAGCAGGGAAGAAAAGAAAACGGTCTCGATAGCCTCAATGTTATGCTTAGTGATGGTGGCTTTAGGAGGTAGAGGAGGGGGAAGAAGAGAGTGATAGTTTAATAAACAGAAGGTGATCAGAGAGGGGGAATGGGGAAATGGAGTAATCAGAAATATATCACACCAATGAGTGAAGAACAGACTAAGCGAATACCCACTCACATAGGAGGGTGAGGAGGTCCATTGGGAGAGGCCAAAGGAAGATGTGAGGGTGAGGAGTTTGGGGGCAGAGGATTCTGTGGGGATATCAATTGAAATATTGAAGTCACCGAGGATAATAGAGGGAAGGTCTGAGGAGAGAAAGTGAGGGAGCCAGGAAGCACAGTTGTCAAGGAACTTGGAAGGAGGGCCAGGGGGATGGTAAATGACAGGTGTACTGGTTGGAAGAGGCGTATAGCATGAACTTCAAATGTGTAGAATGTAAGGGATGGTTCTGAGGGTATGAGTTGGTATGAGTATCCGGGGGATAGAAGTACCTCAACACCACCATGGCGACTCCCAGGCCTGGGAGGTGTTGGAGAAGGTGAGGCCCCCAGAGGAGAGAGCTGCAGAAGAAGTGGTGTCAGAGGGTGAAATCCAGGTTTCAGTAATGGCTAGGAGATTCAGAGAGTTGGAGTTGAAAAGGTCATGGGTGGGGACCAGTTTATTACAGACTGATCTGGCATTATATAGGTTATATATAATATACCGTATGTACTATATAAAAAAAAAAAGTCACAGTTGGTGTATGCACTCACAGTTTTGACAGACAATGATGCCCGGTGCCTTCAGCCCAACTCCCTTGGTATAGGGAATAAAAATACACAACGACAGG